>CAIGRB010011565.1:6677-26244 GCA_903798255.1 Fraxinus quadrangulata
CTTGTTCATTTCTTCATGTTCAATTGAATTCTCGCGCTCCCGAATCTCATTTCTTGTTCCGAGCTAAGTTTTGATTCTTTGCATTTTAGTCCCCGTCTTTCACCATTTTTGCTTCTTTTCTTCATTTCTTCGTTGAATAATGATTTCTTCCTACAAAACGCAATAAGACATAATTTAGGTCGTATTTTTGACGAAAGACAATAATATCATATCATTTCAAGCCTCGAATAAGTATTAAAAATACACTTATCAAAAACAAATTTTATAACCAACTATGGAAAAAATTATCACTTTAATGGACAATTTTCATATAAAACAAAATCAAACGAACACTAAACTTTAATAAAAAATATTTTTTTAAGAAAATTTTTTTCCCTTTTTTTTTATTTTACTTTTTGACAATGAAAACAAATTTTATAACAAATTGTGAAAAAAATTATCACTTTAATGAACAATTTTCATGTAAAACAAAGTCAAAAGAACACAAAAAGATAAAAAAAATTTAAAAATTTTCGGGTGGAAAATTATACCAATCAAACACACTTAATTAATAATTTATTAGAAAACAAGTTCTAGACAATTACTTTCTCTGAAATTCATTTTCTTTCTACCCATTTTTCACCCTTACAATCAAACGGACCTTAATTAAAAACTTACCCATATTATGAATTGTATTGCAGTATATGCCATGACACGGTGTTGTCAGTAGAAATTTGAGTAAGTTCATATACCAAAACACCAGTTGCTATAGTACATTTTACAAATATAGAAATAACCAACAAATTACGAAGGTACTAAGTCAGCAACTTGTCATTAAATTTATTTATAAAAAAAAATCCACTGAAGCGAAAAGGCAAATATAAAGACAAAATTAAAGGCTAGTACTCAATGATAAAACACTGCGTTGGTAAATACATGACCTCCCGTATTATGACAAGGAATCTATATCAACGTTGAAAATGGCGGAGGCATCTAACTGCAAAGCATATGATTTTTTTGAATTATATTGCAATGTATACTGCAAAATATGAAGATATTGCGATATTGTAGAGATATTTGAGTGCACATCTTTTAGTGAAAGAAGGTAATACTTTTTAGAGGTAATAACATAAAAATCAAATTTAAAAAAAAAAAAAAAGGTAATAAAGGAAAAGAAAAACCCATAATTAAGAAGTTTCACCCGAAGGAATTAACATGTTAATTTAAAATACAAGTTAATACATTAACTAAACTTCATTTATCTTAATCAAATAAACCTTTTAAATGAATCTATATATATATAGAAAGAGTAATGATCTCCCAAGTACCGTATTTAGTTTATCCTAAGCACTGCGTTTAGATAGCAAACAAACTACCTACTAAAGTAGTGTGCTACCTAAGCACAGTGCTCATGGAAAGCACCAAGCAAACCCAATCCCAAAATTTTGTATTTGTCCTTCATTGCAACACATTTTAGAACATTGAGCAATTCATTTTATTTTTCGCCATTTTTATGTATAGGTCAGGTGTTGTGGAACTTATCTAATCTCAAGCAATTTATGTAAAGTGCATTCAAACTAGACCTTTTATTAACATGAACAAAATAATAAAGCAAATAACGTCTCTTTTTGCGTAAAAAGGGGGTGGGGGACTAGGTGAACTGCAAAAGCACGTCTTGAAATCCATGTAGATAGCCATTATTCCAATACAAGATACAAGAACACAGTTTTCTAATGATCCTAGAGGAACAATATTGTAGATAATTATAGATTGATATATCATAAATATGGAAAAGAGACTGCACAAGATCTGAATCTGCTATCAAATGAATAAATTCAACATTCCAAAAGAAAATATTTTTTTTATTATCTGAATCTGCTATCAAAGGAAGCTAATTTTTAGCTGTAACAGAGGGGACTACCATGCTTTTTTATTATTTGTCCACCAGTCTGACTATGTAATGCCTGCAGAAATTTGATGTAGCTGTTCTAAGGAAAATTATATTTATACATAAGATTTTACATAATGGGTATCATAATTGACAAATTGCGGCACTATTGGGAGGGCGCCTGGGCCGAAAAATTCTATTTGTACATAATATTTTACCTAATGAGTGCCATAATTGACAAATGACGGCCCCCATAAAATATTATGTACTTGTAGCATAACCCCAGCTCTAAATATGTCACATCACTTAAATTTAATAGTGGTCCCAGTCCCAATGCTAATAAGAAGACTAGAGATATTGCAGGTGCAAATTTCACTACAATCAAATGGGTGAATTCACAGTTCTGAAGCATTTTACCAGTGTATATTTCTAGTTGTTCGTATCAGCTTAAAACATTGCTCGGTGTTCAGAATTGCTTGCCTACCTGGGGTGGGTTCCTGTACAAAGATATATCAAACAAGAACCAAGTGAAACCACACCTACTCAATACATCCATGATCCATCACCAACCAAACATTTTGAGTTTTGACACCACCCAAATGCACTCTTAACAGTTTATATATATCTCAACTTTGGTGAAAATAACACAAAAATCCCATGGAAATATAAAATTAAGGCTCTCAAATTTGAAAATACATACTCTGCAGGAACATCATTCATATTCTTCTGTACAAGTACAAAAGTGTAATCCAAACAATATCTGAAATCTGAAAAGCACCTCTCCCTAATCTTTTGTACGTGACCACTATTGCTCTATTTCATATCTATTATTGTTATCTTTTTCAAGGACTCTACGTTTCACTAGATGGTCTGCACTTCTACTTGTGAAAATTTTCTTGAGGTCCCCCATAACTCGAAGCTCTTCTTTATTGATTGCTCCTCAGCATGTTCAATCCTGGTCTGCTGTTGAAATAAACAGACGCTGGCAATCAATAAAGTACACACGAACAAATAAAGCTGTGTTTAAGTATGGTATTGGTTTTCAAACAAGTAAAAGGAAGGGGTCAGTGAGTGAAGGATATCTCGGGTTTGATCTCCAGCAGCAGGTCAAATCGAGCCTTGATCTCGGAAAACAGAACTTTTCGTCTTCCATCCATAGGATTGTCTTCTACCCTTGCAAAAGATAACCAGAGTCGGATCGGAAGTAGGTGGGGAATGATATAAATTGTTCCGGAAAATACTGAATTGCTAACATCCACATTGCCATGTTTACATCTGCCAAAAAAGAAATTGAGCCCCCAATTAATCTTACAGAGAGAGATGCTTCAACTTTTGAAGCTCCAAATGAAATTCTGCAGATCTATAATTTAACTATTGAAACATTTAAATTGAGTTTACGCAGGCACAGATATTATCATACGCTGCTTGCATACAGTTCATGTTTCTGCTTACAACGAGATAACAAAGGGAAAATATTTAAGCAAATGTATTTTCATCAGGAAGGCCATAATAAGTGCCAGACAATCGATGTAAGAATGAATTTCGTAGATAATGGCGTTATGAGAAGGCCCTAGGTTTTTGGAATTGATAACCTTCCTCTTTTATCTCATCAGCGGATTTTGCTCATCAAGTTATCTTCTGATCTGCTGCAATAAGAAAACATTCTTTCTAGTGAATGCGTGAATCGATCATTCGACAAGCCTCCCCCCCCCCCTCTACAGTAGTTTTTCTGCTATTGCCGCAGTAAGAACACCAAAATATTCTCTTTCCGGCATTGATGCCCACACTGGAGAATTGATCATTCCATAAGCTAGCACCCCAATAGAGCAGTTTTTCTGCTGTCGATGGAAGTGAGAAAGACAAAAGAACCAGTGCATTCCAAACCTTTTCTTTGATTTAATGGCTGCTTGCCCAATCTATAGAAAACTCTCTCTAGCCCTAGGCAATTTTGGGCCAAAATGGAGCTCCAATGCGCATCCCAATGCCCAAGACACGCCGCCAAACTCCCAGACCCAGACTTCACCAGAGTTGGCCAAGTACTGTCGACTGGACCCACCGTTCTGGAGATCTCCCATTTGCACCACCGGCCTTGGACGATCCCTCCCAAGCTTCAGCTAAGGGAAGGGAATCACGATAGCCTTCTGTTGTATGCAACCTGTCACGCGCATAACCCAGGTGGTCAATTGCAGCCTTTCGATAGGACCCACCACCAATCATCAATTCAATGCAAAATGACCTTCGACACCGTGGGAGATGCTACAATCAAAGACAACAATTCATAGGAATTCGAACT
Organism: Fraxinus quadrangulata; assembly: GCA_903798255.1. NCBI lineage: Eukaryota > Viridiplantae > Streptophyta > Magnoliopsida > Lamiales > Oleaceae > Fraxinus > Fraxinus quadrangulata. The sequence continues at coordinate 10,838 of CAIGRB010011565.1, forward strand.
GCCTTGGCACCTTACTTCCTTTCTTCCTTTTTCTTATATCAATAACTCAATCAAAATGCAATTATCTCCTTATGCATGCAACCCAACCGCACGCATCTTGATGGGCCACAAGTGCTCCGAAATCTGGTTCCCCAGCCTACCCCCGACACATCCGACCTTTCCTGACCTAACCCATCACGTGTGTGGAACACGTGCCACATGTGATGCACACATGTTGCCACGACTCATGCACATCATGAGCCAGCTACGATCCCCACCCGTGGTCCTACTTCTCTCAGACCATTTTGGCCACCTATTCTGCCCAAGAGACTCAGTTTACTCTTAATCAGAGACGGATGCAGTAGTTACTGATTGTCAGCCTATTTCCCAGACTGCGAGGAGTTTAAGAAAATTATTTGCCTCTGGACTCCAAGCCCAGGCTGATTTTGTTTGTCACAGGTTTATGGCTAAGAAGCCCACTCTCTACCTTAGCAATTTTGCCATTGCATTATCTTCATATGATGCGGCTATCTTGGCTGCCATTCAAGTTCACACATATTGGCAAATTTTCTCATCACAGGCCTAGCATGTTGAAGGTACGTGAAAATTTTCTAAAGTTTGTGTTCTGTGGTGAATTTAAACTTGGTCTTATTTATGAAGTTGGAAGTAAGAGTATCCCCAAGAAATGCAACTACTGTATTGTTAAGAGCGTTTATGTGAATAAACTGTAATTGCAGAATACTTGAGTTTGGCATAGCTATCAAGTCATTTAAACTAAAGATACCAATGTCCTTCAAAATTAAAGGAATATATTCAATGGGATATGAAATAACATGATTACCAAGTACATTGTTGCAGCAAAGGGAAGATAATTCCATTCCCTCTAGACTAACCACAGGGCGCACTAGTCTAATAAGCCAAGAAGAGTGACAGCCAAATGCATCATATTGTGGCAATCCTTAATCCTCTGAAAGTATTGAAATCCCTGTGCTTGTTAAGAGATGCAATCAAGTTACCCCAGGAATAGAGAAACGTGAATAGTTCATCGGAATTTTTAAGATCACAGGCAAGCTTAAATGTCATAGGAACAAAATCCCTAGAGGAATGAAAATGTTCTAGTCAAATTGCATGAGAAGGTTACGGGATCATAATAACAACAATAAGATCACAACTGTACAGAGAATCTGCCAATACTAATAGATTCCAATAGTCCAATTCCTATTTAAGATTCCAAGAACTACAAAAATATGATATCCAAAAAATTAAAATTTTAAATCGATGAACTCAATATCTAAAACATGTTTCCCCAATTATTTTCCACCTAAAAATTGAACTGTTGTCTCTACCAATCTCTACTTGGTACGTTTTCCACTTCATTGCATATTATCATTATTCCGTATTAATTCTACTTCTCTTTTACTATCTAGCTTTACTTTCAAAGAATCAATATTGAATTTTCCTGGGGCAAAGGCTTTTCCCGAAATCTTTCTAGGCTAGAGACAAATAAGCTTCTATCCAGTTTGTTTGTCAGAAAACAAACCTTATGGTACATCATTCAATTTTATTCCATTCTAAATCATACGGTGCACTTACATGACTAATATTAACTTCAAAGTCTTTTTTTTTTTTAAATTCGTGATTCTTGAGCAATCAAATAAAATGATCATATAATCCTCACATTTCGAAGTCTTAAGATTATACTATATAAACAAAGTTGACAGAACCATAAGTGACAAAAAAGAATACCAAGAAGCATATATTTAAGTTCTTCATATTCTTATTCATGATATAAAACAAGAAATGAAAACTCTGAAGTGCCACTAATATGAACAGTGGCTTAACATATTTCCATACCTGACATCATTTGGATATGAGTGAAATAGAAACAAATAAGCAGCAAAAGCAGAAAAATAATATTGCAATTTCTTCTGGAATCAAAAAACAACAAGAGTAAATACATACCAGAAGCATTATTTTGCTGATGTAGAACAGGTTTAAAGTATTGTACAACAAACAAAATGAAAATTGTGAGTAAGAATGCAATGAACTCACCAAGCTTTTGGCAGTTGTACATCTGATGAATCATATGTAACTTTCTGAATAAATAAAAAGTGATTTTTATGCTAGATGACTTTTTTGGTGTACTCAGTAAGATCGAAACCTTTACTAAACATCTCTTCCATCCACTTTCTAGCCTCTACAATCTGACCACGTTTGGCAAAACCGTGCACTATTATATCATAAGTCCATCTATTTGGCTCATACCCTTTTTGATGTAATTTATCAAGGTACTGGCAAGCATAGTCCATTTCCTTCATGCTTAATCTTCTCAAAAGCATATTGTAAGTGTAGGTGTCTAGAGGGAAGGATTGCTGAATCTGTTTTTCCACATCCTCCATATCTTGGTTTACTTCAATACAGCCAGAAAAAACACCAACCAGCTGGCCCAATTTCCAACTGACAGGTGTTAGATTTTGCTCATGACTTAAACAAGCCCACGCATCATATAGTTTCCGAGTTCTCAAAGAATTCAACAGAAGTACATTGCCGATAAAGGAAGAAATAGGACGCCCAATTTGAGTCATATCATTGATAAGTTCTACAACCTTATAGTATTGTCTATGATCACAATACAACTTCACTAGTTCCTCGTAAGATTCCAGACTTGGTAACTTGTTTGCTTTCATATTCTCAAATATCTGCAATGCATGCTCTGGTTTATTAACTTTGCAAAGACCAACAATCATGGTCTGCCACAGTTTTCTACGGTCTCTCCTCTTGTATGCTTCATGGAAGAAATTTAGAGCATCAGCAATTTTTTCGCTTTTCAGGTAGCTTTGCAACATTAGTATGTCGGAATTCAAGTCCGGTACAAGACCACTTCGTGTCATCATTTCATATACTTGCCTAGCCAGCTCAGGCTTTCTGGCATGCCCAGCACCATCAATGAAGAAATTGTAAATACGTGAACTGGGCTGAAGCCGAGCCAGCTGCATCTCTAGCAATCTGAAAACTTGCTTCTCTGCATCATCCGTTTGACATAAACAGCAAATCACGTCTCTATACAATTTCCTTTTAGGGTGATAACCTTTTTCTTGCATTTCTATGAGTAATCTAGCAGCAATATCCCCTCTACTCAACTTGTTAAAACCATTGATCAGGTGAACATATGTACTCCTAGAAGCAACTTTATTCAATCGGTTAAGCTGGCCATGTACCAAGTAACCATCTTCAACTCTCTTGGCCCTACAGAGAGCTGATATGAACTTGTCATAAGTCAAGTCATTGGGCATGATATTCCGGTCTAATGCAACAAGAACCAACTCTTTCATCTTATCGAGCTTTCCTTCTCTGCAAAGAGCATCAGAAATAATGGAGAAGGCCTTTTTTCCAGGGAAATAACCATGTTCTATTGAATTTCTCAACACACGATATGCTTCATCAACAGTACCATCCCCCACTAGAGTATTTATAAGATAATTATAAGCCATGCAACTCACAGAAAGGCCAAACTCTGCCCTCGAATCATATAAATCCATGGCAACATCCATCATTCCAGCCTTGCATAAGAAGCACAATGTTGCATTCATTGTGACATCATCGGGCAATATTCCCCTCTCCTTCATCTCCATCAATAAATCACACACCTCAACAAGCCTATTCTCCGTCAAAAGCCTACAAATCAACGTGTTATAACGAAAAACATCAGGAACATAACCCTCGACTGACTGTTTATCCTTCAAAAACTCCAATGCCCCATCCAACTTCCCAGCGCTAACAAGGTCCCTAATCCACACGCTGTATGCATACTCCATCGAAACCAAATTCATTTTATGGAACTCCTCAATCAATAATGCAGCCTTCTCAAACTGATTATCCTTGCACAAAGCATCCACAAAAATACCAACCGCAGCCCCACTCAATCCCATCCCATTATCTCCCACCAGACCTCGTAGATAGTTTTCAGCCCTCTCCAACTCATTCTGCTTACAGAAACTCTTCATCATAATCGAATGTGTTACCTCATTCTGAATTGCCCGGACCCTAATCTGCTTCGCCACCATTTCCACCACGTCAAAATAGCCCTCCTCGACTAGTGAATTCAACAGCACATGGTATGCAAATGCGTCCAAGTCCACGCCCTGGAACCTCATTCTACCGAACAGCTCCAGTGCAACCTCAGATTTGCCCGCAACAGCATATCCAATTACCAAAGTGTTGTAAAATCTAACTTTATGCACATACCTCCGTTTCATATAATTCTGTAGGAAGTCTAGCATTAGGGACATTAGCTTGGCCTTGGATAAAATCCGAAAAATTGCATTAAAAGTGGCTCTAGTGTGGTAGAAACCGGGCTGGCGTCCAGCCCAATCAAAGAATTTCAAGCAAGAAAGCGTGTCTTTTTGCTCGTAGCTTAATACGTCGAGGACTAGGGCTTCAGAGAGACGCAAATTGAAGCGGGAAAGGGCAGAATCGGCAGCAGATTCGTCATGGGCACGAAGGATTTCGAAGATTCGATCAAGCAACGGGTTGTTTCGGGACATGAACCAATCTCTGAAGCACGAAACTACATCGTTTACTTGGACCTCTGACGGGTATCCCGTTCCGCGTTGAAGTGAAGTGGTGGATTTAATGTAGGAAGGAAAAAATGGGTTCGAATAAAAAGGGTAGGGCTGGATGGAAGTGGTGGCGGCGGTGGAGAAGGGGAGGAGGAACCTGGTGGTGGAAGCTCTACTTTGCCTTGCATATCTGAGTGTTATCATCATAATTTGGATTAATTATCTATCTGACGGTTTTTCTACTATGTTTTGTCTTTTAACGCTAGGAGGAAATGGAGGTTTTGAGATGAATTTTGATGGTGGAGAGTGGGGGCGACGGCAGCGGCTGCTGCCGGTGGATAAGAAGGTTAGGCTTCTACTGCTCGACGGCGACGGAGGAGCAGAGATGAATTTATGCAAATCAAAATATTGGCCCCAACACAACCCAGAAAAAAATAATAAAAATAAAAATAAAAAATCAATTATACATTATTTTTTAGACGTGAATATTGACTTAAAATGTCAAAACGTATATCTGAGTTCAACCTCAAAATGAATTAATTAGGCTATGCCATTTGTATATCAATTGTCTACACTCAGGTTAACACTTGTGTCATCAAGAAATAATTGGATGCAAAAATAGAATTATATAGAACTTGGCCACTATATCATTTGATGAACATTGTCAACATATATAACAGAATTATATATGATAAATACGTTTTACATACTTATTTTGATCACGAAATATGGACAATTGTTGATTATTATATTAGAATATAGCTTAATCTATATAATTTACGTTTTGTAGGACAACATTGATGAATGTGACGAAAATTAGGACAAACAAGTGGAAAAAAGAATAAAATCAGAGAAAATTAAAGTTCAAGGATCAATATGCAAATAACTAAAAGATAACTCGAAAGAGGATTTAAAGATGTGGAGATGCAAATATCAAATTTAGCCAAGAAATGAAGTATTGGAAGAAGGAGAGTTGGAAAAGAGGTCGAGAAATGAAAAATGGAGTTCGAAGACCAAAACGCAAAGCTGTGGAAGTTTGCCAATACTATGTGGTCGCATAGCACAAGAAACAATGCGGTCGCATAGGTTAATTCAAGGTATTCCAAGGCCACTTTGAGCTCTACTATGCGGTCGCATAGTTAATTTTTGACTCGAGAATTCTGATTTCCTTATTCGAGTAAAATACTTATGGAAACAAATATTAGGATGCGTATTTAAACCATAGGGCCGTCCATAATGGAGAAGGAGAGATGCATAAGGGTTTTGAAAAGAGAAAAAGAGCAATAACGCGAAGAACAACACCAAGACGCGAAGATTAATCTCAAGAATTCAATTAGTGATATCGTTCATTCATTGTTTTTCTGATTTTCTTCTTTCCATCATGCTGGCTAGGTTAATTCTGTACTAGGGAATGATGAACCATGCATTATGATTTTTATTTCTTACTTTTACATTTTTTTACAATAAAAATGCATTTTGGATGTTTGAATGAGTTTATATGATCTTATTTTCCCCATAATTATTGTGCACATAATTGTGTGAGTGTGCTGGCTTATTTCATGCATTCGAAAGAAATGAAATATGTTCAACGTTGTATAAATCATCATAGGATCCGATAGGGGATAGAAATATACCGTTATATCTTATGTGAATCTTTAAGTATTCATAAAAACTCATGCATTCTTATATATTTGCATCTGTCATAGAGATAAAGTCAGGTCACGTATGAGAATATGTTTGACTTTACTTAAAAGAGACTTTAAATAATTTAGGAGCATTGATTCGTCAATATTTCAATCGTATGTCAAAGTGTAAAATTAAATTTGAAAATAATTATTACATAGGAATTCGTGATCCTAATACATTCATCATACATTCGAAAACTTCAAATTACATTCAACGATATTTGCATTCAGTTTAGTTAAATCATTTATCCTTGCAAAATTAGATTAATTTAGTTATAATTTTATTACAACAACACTTCAATTTTATTATTTCGGTTAAGGTCACAGTAATAGAAATTGAACTAATCAATCTTCGTGAGACGATACTCGGACTTAATAAGTTCACTTTATTACTTGTTAACGAACCGTACACTTGAAATGTTTTAATCAGAAATATATTTTCGTGAATAATATATATTTAGTTTTAACAAAATAATTGTTATATTTAAATTTAAATATTTTATTGCGGTCGACTGGCAATGGTCAACGATCACCTGTGCTTACTCAAAATCCTAGATCTGCCGCTGTCCGTGTCATTATATATCTTGCAAATATATTGGGCACGTCTTCGACATAACTTGAAATATACATTTTAGACATCACACCGTTCAAAATATCATTATTTTGCAAAGCGTGATGTTGAATAATATTTAGTTTGTTAAATGATTTCTTTCAAATTTCTGTGTTATTGTTAATATGTAGTAGTTGATATCAAAAATTTTGACTTTGAATGTGAAAGAGAGTTGATTTATTCTGCATGTTTGAATATGTAAATAAGGGTTCATCGGTATTCTATTCGAAAAATAGATTTTCTTCCATCGTCGAAGGTCTACTAACTGGTACATTTTTTGTTTTGGTTGATAAAAGATATGTGTGTTTGATGGAAATATTTTGAGAATTTTTACTATTGATACAATATTTCATACAAGAATTCATAGTTCATTACATGTGTTATTTCGATTATATTAATCATTCTGTGGTGGTTTGATGTTAGCCCAAAGTTTCTATGACTTAGAGAGTTACCAAAAGTCATTACTTGATGTAGACATCAAATAAATTTATAGTAAAATCATAAAATTTGAAATATGTAATATATTGCGAACCAAAATATAATTTATTTAACTCACGATCGTTAGCCCCGAGTAGAAATATTTCGATCGAATTGGAAATGTGATAGCTTTTACATAATATCTCCGAACTTTTATCATTGGTGGTGGACTCTATGTTTAAACACTCCCACTCCTCTCCCATGACTAGTAGGCCTCACTTTCCTCTTCATTCTACCTAATTTAGGTTGTAATTTTCTTCTATAGTGGGGGATATTGTCAGGATGGACAACTATTATGGAGAATGGGATGAAGACCTTATGAATGTTTAAGGTGGACGATGACTCACTAGAAGAGCCCACTAACTCCTTTGATTATTCTCCCAAGGATGAATCATAGGCTTGTCCAAACTTATTTTTAAATGTGATGAAATTGAAGAGAGGAAGATGAAAATAGAACAGAGGTGATAAAAGAAAGGAAGTATCATGGAAAGACTTCGACAAACAACCTCAAATAGTTTGGAAGACCGTACTAGTGGAACTTACAAGAAAAAATAGGAGTTGTTAGAAAGCTAGAGAGATTTCGAAGAAAAAGTGAAATAATTTGAAGAGGTGCAATTTGAGTCGTCTAGAACAAATCGGGGAGAAAAAGCAAATTGAATCAAGGGCTAGAATTAATCCACGTTTTGAAGTTCTGGGCTAAGCTTCTTGAAAAAGCCTCGTGGAAGTGGAACTGTCAGCCAATGACTCATTGAAGCGTGTCACTCCAATACGAACTCAAATAGACAGTTATCATCTACTCAGCTCTGACATACCGAACTAACTTCAAAACTTTAAGGTCAGAACTCTTCATAGAGGCAAAATACAAACTTTGGGGACAATTTCTAGTGTTCAATCTTAAACAAAACTGCAGACCTACTTCAAAAAGTGATTGAAATATCTTAAATATAAGATTCCAAAATCGCAAATAAAGGTCGGCTCATGGTTCATCTAGTCTACTCGACCACAAGGCCATCGTAATTAGAAAATATCATTATAACCAAATTGAAAATATATCTCTAAGGGATGCTAGCACCTCTATGATGACCAACCAAAAGAAGACAAGTGTCATGACTAATCTAAGCATCGTACCATCTACGAATCAGAAGAAGGGCATGATTGCCTAAGTAGTAGGTAAATATAACCTCAGCCACAAGCTACACCTAGGATAAATGATGCTCTGCCTAGTTGAGCTCAATTTTCAAATAGAACATTTCAAGTAGGGTGGTGGAACACATATCAAGGTTAGATATTATAGTATGATAAAATAGATGGACAACAAGCCCCTGTTAAAAGATTTACAAATTGGGACTATGATCCCCTATAGAGGGTCAAGCTAATCAATTCTTTGTAGAACACTACCAAAACACTTCTAAATGAGAAATTATATTTTCTTTAAAAATTCCAGCAATTAGGAATAATTAACTAAATAAATTTCTTTTAAATTGATCTTTTACTCCTACATCGGGTTTAGTTATCAACAAACTTCATTCTGAAGTGACTAAAATCCCACACAACAGAAACAAGAGTAGTGAGCCATCGTACACCCTAGACCATATCACAACCTTCATGTGATAATAAACGAAAATCATATGTGAAAATAGTGCCATGTATGACCTATTCCAACTGTCAACATATCGACATTTAAAACTTTAGTGCCATTAGCAACCTCAATGAATAAGGTATTAGTTTGATAAAAGATGCAAAAGTTCTTTGGGTGACACTAGGTATTGACCTCGTTTTTTGTTGGGACGACGTGGCCAACAGGTAACAGCTCCACGTAGATGATTCCTACACACTTAGAACACGTTGTTAGTAGCTTATTGTAACGATCTGACTACTCAATTGGTACCAGGATTCACTTAAGTCTCCCATATGATGGAGGTATTGGGTTGGAATCCTAGGTGACGCGTCAGAAAGCCGTGAGGGATAAGTTCGGCCTAGACTCTCCCAAAGCGGACAGTACGTATGATATGATAATGACTACAGCACGAGGTCAGGTCGTTACAAAATCGTTACAAAAAACGCGCATTTTTTGTAACAACCTGACCTCATGCTGGAACCATTATCATATCATACGTACTGTCTGTTTTGGGAGAGCCTTGGCCCATCTTATCCCTCATGGCTTTCTGACGCATCACCCAAGATTCGAACACAAGACCTTCATCATATGGGAGATTTAAGTTGAATTCTGGTACTAATTGCACATTTTTTTTGTAACGACCCGACCTTGCGCCAGAATTGTTATCATATCATATATACTGTCCGCTTTGGGAGGGCCTATGCCCATTTTACCCCTCACGGCTTTCTGACTCATCCCCCAGGATTCGAACCCAAGACCTCCATCATATGGGAGACTTAAGTTGAATCCTGGTACCAATTGGGAATTATTCAGACGCAAGGTCGAGTCGTTACACTTATGACCTTCTCCAATGGTGGGGAGTCAGCCACAAGTACTCTGACGATCAAGTTAGTCAACGGTGATAATAAGCATGAAATATTAAGAATAATATATCTCTTTTGTATATATGGTAACCTTACCTTCTAAATGACTAAGTGAGTGAGTTTATATAGGGGTGGAAGACAAATACCGGCCATAGGATGAGAACACATTTAGCTTCATCTAAACGTAAAGGTAGAAGATGACTTCTCATAAGAGTCAATTTATCAATCATAGATTGACGGGCATTTAATGTTACATTTAACGCTCTGAAATGTGGACTGGTGACATGACCTTAACATCAACTCAATCAATCATTAAAATTTATTCAAAAGAGATCCTGAGTCACTTCGGGATGATGGGACCGATGCTTCGCACTGAAGCTCTGAACTGACTTTTGTCCTTAGTTGATTTACGAAGCCTCGAATAGGACAATGTATTTCCTCAGTTATGTTGACATAGAATGAGTGGGCCCTATGTGCTTATTCCATTGGCTGCCACATTGATGATGATCTAGAGCCGAAGCTAGGAAGCGTAACAATAGTCCCCTAAGTACATGTATATTTATGTAATGTGTGGACTTTAACTGTTCTTTGTTGATGTGATGTGCTTCTTCGTTTAGATGACGTATTAGGTTGGAGTGGTTGAAATGTTCAACACAATATTCATGTCCCCTAAGTCCATGTATGGATATTCATGTAATGGGTGGACTTCTAATGTTGGAAGCTTTGAGAAAAGCTACTGAGGCAGATGTGAAGTCCCTGTTTTAGGACAAGGCTCCGAATGTTGGAAGCTTTAAAAAAAAACTATTGAGGCAAAGGCAAGGTCTCTGCTTTAGGATGCGGCTCTGAATGTTGGAAGCTTTGAAAAAAAACTGTTGAGGCAGAGGCAAGGTCTCTGCTTTAGGACGAGGCTCTGAATGTTGGAATCTTTGAGAAAAAATGATGAGGTAGAGGCGAGGTCCCTACTTTAGAATTAGCTACTTTAGGATGAGGCTCTGAATGAAATTTACTTTTAGTAATCCGAACATTTGAGGAAATAAATAAGTCATTGATGTGGAGAGATTTATATGGGGTCCTGTACCAATGACTTGAAAGCTATTGCATTTCCCAAGGAACCAAATGAGGCGTCTCATATTTCCAAGAAACGCATCTCCTAGGTCATGATAGGTAATGATGACATTCGATTATTTGAGGTTCAGCCTGACACACATCAGCTGCGTTTGAAATACACTTCCATATCTTGACCATCCAATGCCTCTTATCATCGACTCACATTGATTGGGACATAAAGAGCTTGGATTAACTCTATCTTGATCCAACGACGTGGGAAAAATATCTTCATCTTTAAAAGGTTGTTTCTAGAATACTTTGAATGTTTTCACTTACGAAAATTTGAATGTCAAATTGCTCACAGGTTTTACTAATGAGATCAATTGGGTTATAATGTTGGAGATAATATATGGAAGTTTCTCCTTAGGCCGTTGACACTTTAAAGAAGTGGAGGGTCTCGGACTATTTGTCAAATATGACCGTAGAGAAAATGACAAAGTGTAGGAAAGTTTTTAGGGTGTCTAATAAAATAGAGCTTATATTTCCCAAACATAATGAGCAGGCCTGGTTTTCGAGGCTCGATGTGAGGCTATAAGCGAGAATATTTATAGGGAACGGTTTTAGATTGCCATTGCATCCCTACTTCCGGTTGGTACTTAGGTCTTATTGTCTAGCTCCAACCTAACTAAATCAGATGGTTGGTTGTGATGTTGTGGCTAAGGACAAGCTTAGGTATAGATATGCGTTTTTCAGTTTTCCACTCTATTTACCCACCCAAAACATTGGCTAAGAGGGATAAGTCCAAGGGTTAGTATTATATTATCTCATGTGGAGCCCATTCTCCCTTCGTGGTGGGCATATCGTCATCTATAACGGATTGGAAACGGAGTTGGTTCTGGCCTTCGGGATAGTGGGACACCATGGAGGACGACCCCATAGCGCCCATGACTTTTCCCACCTCATATTACATAGCAAGTGAGTTTTCATCGAACTTAATTTAGATTGTCTTCACGTTGCTCATTGTTTAATAATATTCGTATTTATTGGCAAATTTGTTACCGAGGTGTGAGATCTCCTGGGATAAATTTGACATCATATGTGACATCTATTAGCTCAGTTTCATAGAGTGGAGCTACGCCATTCTGATCAACAAAATCCCTTCATTTGTTGACCATGACTTGATGTCTACCACAAATAAGTTTGACCCGACCATTTCTGCTCTCAACAGCTAAATTATTGAAGTGTTTATACTTTGTCAATTTTGTAGAGGATTTTTATGAAAAGAGTGGGCCCTATGGGCCCTAAGGACAAGCTTTGTGGTAAGATAGTAGTTTAACACATGTAGTTAAATGATTCTCTTGCTGAAGATTCTCTTGTGAGATACTTGGTGAGAATTAAGAGCCACAATATAATAAAATATGGCAATAACAATTCATTGATCTTGTGAATTGGAAACTCTTTCGAGAATAACACTACATTGTTTGTGGTAAGATGATGGATTACTTGAGAAATGATAAAGGTCAATTTAAGATCTACATTTGAGCCTTTCAACCCTTTCTTTTCAATAAGTACAACCCCCTAGTAGCCATTTTGAGCCGATACACACATATAGAATTTCCCTTCATGCACCTATGTCATCCATACCCTTCGATGTTGAAGTATAACTATACAAGTATTCTCCCACCTTTTTACTTCCAAGTGTGTAGTATGTATTGGGTGTTTATTTGTAAAGAATTGAAGCAAGGAAAATGACAAGAGTTGGCTAGTGTCAAGTATTTGTAAAAAAAAATGAAAAAAAAAAAGAAGAAAAAAAATTGAAAGAAAAAGAACAGAAAAAGTGAGAAAAAAATAAAAAATTTGATTGATTTTGGGGTTTGAAATGCCAAAATATGTATTTATTGAAAGTTGTGATCGATCGAGATGTTTGATTAGATATATAACTATGTGCTTGGAAGTATTTGAATTTTTGTATCCATTCTTCTCATACGATCCAACCTGAACTTCATTACAATCATTTGTATCGACCGTTTTGTTCCCAAGTAGGCTATGGTAAGAAGTTGATGAATTCTCATTTGGTAGTATGCCTATCACAGAATCAATATTTACTTGTTGCTTGTACACAATTGTTTAAGCCTCCAAATTTGAGCGTTCATCTTTCCCAACTCCATAGAGAGAAACTCCACACTAAACACTTTGATACCCGTAAGTTATGGAGCTGAACTTTCAGCTTGAGATATACTTGATGTTGCATGTTTTAAGGTTGGCGATAAGATGACTATGACTTGATACACACACACATTTGCCATGAGTCTTTGACGTCTTGATAATTGTGACATTGTTAATTTCATGTGGTATTGAGTTTGAAGAGGGCATGACATGTGGTTAAATTAGAACTTAACAATTTCACTTGTGATATAGACTAGTCATTCATTCATCTTGGTTTGCATTAAATTGCTAGGGACTAGCAATAAGTAAGTTGGGGATGTGATAATAGCACATTAATTATGTTTTTCACCCATTAATATTTGCTTTTCTATGATTATTTGACGCCTAAATGCACTAAGTACTTATATATCTTAGTTTAGGTTGCAAATTGGTGAAACCAGTGGAAAATGGACGAAACAAGTGAAAAAAGATCAAAATGGAAGTTCAGGGACCAAGATACAAATAATTCATAGATGTGACGGGCAATAGAATGAAGATTCGAGAGTGTTAGAGGTCAATTAGATGAAGAAAGGAGAAAGTGATGAAATATAGTCAAAACATGATCACATATCAACTTTCAAGCTAAAAAGTTTTGCATCAGTTTTTAGCCTCATATTGAGACTCTCTTTTGACATGGTAGATGATTGAATTCGAAGTTTACATCTGAATTGAAGTTGTAGCCCTTTGAGTTAGCTTCCCGACTCATATTGAATCACCTCAATCGGATATGGGGAGAGAAAATTATGATCAAAATACTAAAATATGTCCGGAGGGAAAACATTATAACCATGCGGACCATGCGACCGCATCGAAGCCTTCAGCGAATTCAAGAGTAGCAACTATTTGTTCCATCCGACTTCATGGGTTTATACCATATGGCCGCATAGGTCATTTCTGGGTGAAAATCTTCTATTTTCGAATTTTTGCTTAATCTCTTATGGAAACTTTTTGGAAGCATTTTTCTCGATCTAAATTCGATCAGAAGAGGGAAAACGCCTCATTCATCATCGGGGTCACCTATTTTTTATCAATTTTCTCACAATAACTCCATAGAAGGCTAAAAAATTGGTGAAGTAAGGGAGGAACTTATTCGGATTCGGTGATTTCACATCGTTTATTCATGCTTTTTGGTATTTATTTTGCTAAACGCTTCTAGATCTAGATTTTCATCTTTATGAGTTAATTGTGAAATTGATTTAACATGTATTAAGTTTTTTTCATAAAATCAATCTCGTCTTTTCTATCAAATAATTGAACTATGTGTTGAATTTTTATTTCATTAAATCTATTGGTGTGGTTATCTACTTTCTTATGCTATATGTATATGAATGATTTATAATCTAATTTCAATAGATGACTGTGATCATTGTTAAGGGAATCTATAATTTAGGAGTAAAATTATGAATTATATTGGTCTTGATTGCTAAATTTTCCGATTAGAGTACCATGATGAAAGTCTCTAATTGTGTCATAAATTTGAATAAACGATGTTGAATGATCTGATCCGAGTGAGGGAATTCCAATGTTTCACTGCCTCAAATCACTGTATTTTATCTCATATTTTTTTTATATTAAGTTAATTGATCAATACTTCAACTCTCCCGCAAATTTAAGAGGACAATTCACCCCCTTTTGGAACATTTGACAAAATTTTCATCTCCCCGTAGATACGACACCCCAAAGCTACACTACAAGACCGCGTAAATCTTTGGGCGTAATCAAATTTAAGCGCCGTTGCCGGGGAAACGGTATAAGAAATTGAAGGATCCTCTAGCAAAATGGTGACTTCGTTCCCCTTTTCAATTTCATTTTTAGTTGGTTTATTATCTTTCTTTGTTATTTGTTTTTCTCACATCATTTCCTTTTAATTGTGTTTTATGAGCAGGTATCAAGACAAGCGAGGAAGATTTGTGGAAATACCTCTCATAAAATTTGAACATCTTTTTAACCCTATTTTTGATTCAGCATCTGTTAACACGAACACCACATCACATAACACAATTTCTAATAGTGAGCATGATGCACCATATAGAACTTTTGCATGATTACCTGCACCCCACGCGTACATCTATACATTCATGTATTATTTTTCCACCCAATATGCCACTCGTATATTTTAAACCTAGAATGATTCAACTTATTTCCAATTTCCATGGATTTGAAAATGAGAACCCGTATGTGCATATTAGGAAATTCGAGGAGGTAGTAGCAACCTTCCACAATCAACATGGTACAATAGATGCAATTAGGTTTAAATTCTTCCCATTTTCTCTTAAGAAAAGGGTAAAAAGCTGGTTGTATTCATTGAGACCACATTCGATTGGAACTTGGGTTGAGATGACCCAAGCGTTCTTTGGCAAATAC
>CAIGRB010011574.1:0-29029 GCA_903798255.1 Fraxinus quadrangulata
TGACACGACGCTACTACAACAAGCACCTCCACGACAACCGATACCACCACCACCACCAATGCAGCCACCTCAACAGCATGCACCAGCGGTGGCAAAGGACACCAAGAATACTGCTATAGTTGTAGTGGAACTTTTCACGAAACAACCCCAACCTTCGAAGGTGGTATAGATCCATTGGAAACGGAGGATTCATTGGTCAGAATAGAAGGAATTTTTGACCTCATTGACTGCCCGAATACTAGAAAGGTTATTTGTGCAACATTTATGCTTAAGAAAGGTGCCATGTGATGGTGGGACTCAACATCAAGGTCGAGCGCGGACATATATGGACATGGAACGAATTCAATGAACAGTTCCTAAGAAAATACTACCCCACGAGTATCCACAATCATTTAGAGAAAGAGTTTCTCAATTTAGTTCAAGGCTCGATGTCTTTAACTGAGTACGAGTAAAAATTTGAGGAGTTATCCCATTATACCCCTAACCAAGTAGACGCTAAGGAGAAAAAGGGAAGACGTTTTGAAGAAGGGTTGAGAGATGATCTAAGGCACGCATGGGTAGTACTTCAACTAGGAACCTACCATGAAGTATTAGTAAGGGCACAATTAGCAGATTTCAAGCGTCGCACTAGTGGGGAGAACAAGCATAATATATAGCCAAAAAGCGCAAGTGACAGAATTACAAAGGAAAAAGGAAGAACTTCGTAAAGAAGTATAAAGAAGGCTCAAGTACAAATAATTATCAACCATATTCAGTTTGCGATAAGTGCCAAAAGCGTTATGCGGAAGCGTGTCTCATGGGTACTGGTGTATGCTTCAACTATGGTAAAACAGGCCATATGGCAAAAATATGCCCCAAATGACAGAAGTAGAAGCAGCAACAGCAAAACAGAAGCCTGGGAATCCCCCTAGAGGCCAAGCTAGGGTGTATGCACTCACAGAGAGTAGGAAGGGGAGCATGACCGCAACATCACAGAGTAAAATCCTTATATCTCGAACCTCTGCTTATGCTTTGATTGATTCTGGCTCTACCCATTCTTTTATATCTCCTAAGTTTGTGAACAAACTCAATGCACCTAATGGATATGTAAGTACTCCCTCAGAAATTGTTATGCCCTTATGAGAAGTGTTAGGTGTAGATCATATAATGAGGAAAGCTAAGTTAGAAATTGATGGTAAATCCTCAGAGACAAACTTATATGTCTTGAACATGCAATAATTCGACATAATTTTGGGAATGGACTGACTTTCAAAGAATCGCGCAACTATTTTATGTTTTGAACGGGAGGTGGTGGTTAAACAACTTGGAGATATAGAACTTCATCTTTTAGTAACCTAGACAAAATCCTTACCCCGTATTATTTCGGCATTGAAGGCCAGAAAACTCTTAAAGTCAAAAGGTTGTAGGGGATTCTTGATGTCAATAGTAGCTAAGGAAGATGAAGAGCTAAAAGTAAGTGATGTTAAGACGGTATAGGAGTTTCTTGATGTCTTTCCTGATGATTTGAATAAAATGCTACTAGAACGAAAAGTGGAGTTCACGATTGATCTTGTTCCCGATTTTGCGCCCATTTCTAAGGCCCTTTATAGTATGACACCAAAGGAATTACATGAATTGAAGACCCAAATAGAGGAATTGTTGAGAAAAATGATTCATTCGACCCAGCGTATCACCGTGGGGAGCGCTAGAGTTGTTTATCAAGAAAAAAAAAAGGGACAATGAGGATGTGTATTGTTATCGAGAACTGAACATAATCACTATTAAGAATAAGTATCCACCGCCTAGAATCGACACTTGTTTGACCAACTACGAGGGACCAAAGTATTTTCAAAGATTGTCATGAGGTCGGGATATCACCAGTTGAGGATCAAACCTAGCGACTACATTTAGAACTCGGTATGGTCACTACGAGTTTTTAGTTATGTCATTTGGCTTAACAAATGCTCCTAAATTTTTCATGGACTTGATGAATTGAGTTTTAATGAATACTTAGATGTATGTCATCGTATTGATTGATGACATCTTGGTCTACTCTCAAAGTGAAGAAGAACACGAGAAACATCTAAGAATTATGTTAAGGATCCTGAAAAAGGAAAGACTTTTTTGCAAATTTTAAGAAGTGTGAATTTTAGTTGGAACGGGTGGTATTTCTTGGACATGTAGCCACATCACAGGAAATATAGGTGGACCCCAATAAAGTAAAAGCAATATTGAACTGGTCTAGACCAACCAATATAGGAGAGATTCTTAGCTTTTGGGTTTAGCAAGATAATACATGAAGTTTATTGAGGGATTCTCTAAAATATTCGGACCACTAAAATAGTTGACTCGCAAGGGTATAAAGTTTGAATGGACAAAAAAATGCGAACGCAGTTTTGAAGAATTGAAAAAGAGATTAATCAATGCATCAGTGTTAACCGTACCTGGAGGACCGGAAGGTTTTGTGATCTATAGTGATACATCAAAGTAGGGTATTAGATATGTTTTGATGCAACATAGTAAGGTAGTTGCTTATGCAACGAGACAATTGAAGCTTCGTAAGCAGAATTATCCTACACATGACCTAGAACTAGCTGCGGTAGTTAATGCTCTAAAAATTTAGAGGCACTATCTCTATGGAGGAAAGTGTAACGTCTATGCAGATCATAAGAGCTTTAAGTACATCTTCACTCAGAAAGAGTTGGACACGAGGTACAGACGTCTTGAACTAGTAAAGGATTACGATTGTGAAATTTATTACCATCCAAGCAAGGAGAACATAGTAGCCGATGCCTTTAAGTAAAAAGACAACGAGGACAAGTGGCGATGTTGACAACACAAAGGCCTTTATGGAGAGAATTTGAGAGATTAAGCCTCGAAGTGGTAGCTACTTCCCCTAATTCTATTTCTCGAATGCCAGCACTTTTTGTTCAACCGACTCTCCGTGATCGGATTAAGAGTCGTCAAAAGGGTGATCAATCTTTTGAGTTTATTAAAGCTGAGATTGACACAGAAAAGAAGAAAGATTTCACCATAGCCGACGATAAAGCATTATATTATCAAGGATGCCCGTATGTTCAAGGAATTGAAAACTGAAATCTTGAAGGAAGCCTACTCTACTCCTTATTTTGTTCATCCAAGAGGTACAAAGATGTATCGTAACCTAAAAGTTGTGTTTTGGTGCAAAAATATGAAGGAAAATATAGCTAAATATGTGGACAAGTGACTAATATGTCAACATGTGAAAGCCAAACATCAACGACCATCAAGGTTGCTGCAACCGTTGGAGGTTCCAGAATGGAAATAGGAACATGTGACGATAGACTTTGTTGTAGATTTTCCAAAGTCAGTGAGAGAACATGAGGCTATTTGGGTGATTGTTGACCGATTAACCAAGGCAGCAAATTCCTTACATGTTCACATAACATTATCTATGAATCAATTTGCACAGTTATACGTTAAGTAAATAATGAGGCTACATGGTGTCCCAGTTTCAATTGTATCAGATAGAGATCTAACGTTTTCACATCGAATTTCTAGAAAAGTTTACATCAAGCCATGTGAACTAAGCTAAAATTTAGTACAACTTTTCATCCCCAAACAGATGGATGGTCTGAGCGAACGACTTAAACACGAGAGGATATGCTTCGAACCCGCATCCTCGAGTTCAGGAGACATTAGGGGAAACATTTACCCTTGATTAAGTTAGCATACAACTATCACGCCTCTATTAGCATGGCACCATATGAGGGATTGTATGGGAGGAAGTGTAGATCGCTAATTTATTGGGATGAGGTCGGAGAGCGAAAAAATTTTGGTCCAAAGATCATTGGACAAATAGTGCGGCCATTGAGAAAATTCGAGCCAATATGAAAATGGCTTAGGATAGACAGAAGAGTTATGCAGATAGAAGAAAATATCTAGAGTTTATAATAGCTAATAAGGTATTCCTCAAGGTTGTACAGACAAAAGGAGTGTTATTGTAACACCTCGAAAATTTACAGAATAAAATTATTTATTTCATTTACTACATTTCATATTTTGAAAGTTGGTGGACTAGAGTAACATTTATTAAATTCAATTTTATTTGAGCCAAACATTTAATTATCGATACAATAATGATAAATAAATCAATATTGGGCTCATTGGATGACTCGAAATTAATCATATATATTAGGCTCGAGAAAAAAAAAATCGATTCGAATAAGTTAGACCCAAGATATTGAAGTTTATAAACTTTGCCACTTAATGGTGTTTGTTTAGATTTATTTTTGAATTTATGGAGAATACCAACCATGTGGATTAGATAGGGATGGGTAAAATAGTTTCTTATTTTTTTTAAAAAATTAATAAATGTTATAATATAGTATATTGACACTTCCTTGATATAGTACATGGCATGTCATCATTTGTGCCACCAAAAGAGCCAATTGTTTTTATTGGAATTAATAAAGTTGTCTTTTAATTTCAAATGAATCAAACACGTGTAAGAGAAATGAAAAGTTGTCAATCAATTCCTTTTTTTTAAAATATTATTTCATGCCTAGATATTGGGAAATTTGTAATGATAGCCTGCTTATCACTTGTTGGATGGGAAAGGAAACGATTGTAAGGATTTAATTAATATTATATGTTAAAACGTGTCTTATCATTTAAATTAGCATCATTTGTACCTAATTTCATGCCATTAGGAATAGTTATTATTTATTTAGCATCAATTACATCTAATTAGGTGCCACTAGATTTAAGGATTTACCCATATATGTGTACAACTTTTCGTATGGGTTGGGCACCATGTTGAAGTCAAATCCATAAGGTATCCAAAATTTTATTTTGTGTTTGGCAATCATTAGTTAACTCATGTTTTATAATAGAATAATATTTCAACATTTTCTTGGCACATAGACACGACATCGAAAAGGTTTTGGGAACGTGAATTCCTTACTTTCTTCCAACAATTCTATTATCAAACGAGGTAGGATACTATGTGCAAGTTGTTATGTCCTTGCAATATTATGATTTTTTCTACGTAATTTATTTCATGAAATGCTAATTGACCTGCGGGTCTTAATGAAATGAAATGAAATTTAAGATCTCCTTCGAGTTTTCTCAAATGTTGCACAGAAATGTGTTAGAGCATTCGATTAATCTCCGATTGCTCTTGATGAAATGATGGTATGGAATGTTGTAAATTTATGTTTAAAAAGTCATTATATTATTTTGGACGCACGTATCCTACTGAGTTTACATTACTTATTCCTTTAAAACTTTAACATTTCAGGCTAGATCGGTCAACGTGGATGGTGGTTGAGCGGTGCGCAGGATGCCAAGTATAATTTTCAAGAATAACATTCAATAATAAATTTTGTTAAGTTGTTCCGTATTTCTTTTCGTTTTTCCATTTAATGTTCTTGAATTCTTGACACTATATTTTATTCAATTCCGTATATTAAGATTCAAATGGTTTAAATTCTCAATTTAATAATTTCGCTTCGAGTATGATTATGAAATGGTATCGGTAACATCCCAAAATTTAAGTCATAAAATTTGAGGCATTACAGTTACGCTTTGGCAAGAAGGGTAAGCTCAGATCAAGGTACATTGGTCCTTTCAGAATTTTAAAGGGAATTGGAAATGTTGCATATCAATTAGCTTTGCCATCAGAGCTTTCAAAGATACATGATGTCTTTTATGTATCAATGCTCAGAAAATATGTTCGTAACCCAATTCATGCGGTTAGACACCAACAATTGGATATTCAGTTGACTCTAAGTTACGAAGAAGCACCAATATGTATCATAACTAAGAACAGAAGTTTTACAGCAAAGAAATACAGCTAGTTAAAGTGTTATGGCAACATTATTCAGTAGAGGAGACCACTTGGGAACGCGAAGAGGAAATGTGATCCAAGTATCCCCAACTTTTTGCCGACGATAGTTGAAGTAAATTTCAAGAACGAAATTTATTTTAGGGGGGGTAGATTGTGACACCTCATACCTCGAAATTAGTCATTATATTAGAATTTAGGACCTTATCACGTTGACAGGATAATTTAAGGACTCAATTGATTATTGGCTAATATTTTAAGGATTAAAGTGCAAATATTTGAATCCCGAAGTGATAGAATCTCAAATTTTGAGATAAAATTAAATAAATAATTTGTTTTGGATATTATGATTATTTTTTTAAAGTATTCAACATTATCACAAATTCTGTTGGTTGTTATGATTATTTTTAAGTATTCAACATTATCACAAATTTTATTGGATATTATGATCTTTAAGTATTCAAATTTATTTGAAAAAATTATTAGACTTATCCCATGTATCATTAGAATACTACAAGTAGATGCATGATTTTCAATAAATTTACACCTCACTTCTTTCTCCTCTCTCACACCCTATCTTTCACACACATATTTCACACTACAAAATCTTTAGCACTCACGCTGTCCAAAAAACTTTGGAGTGGAAATCAAACGAGCCAATTTCTTTGATTTCCTTTATTTTACCCGACAAAACAATAAGTACACATGTGCTGTTATGTTGCACTTTGAAAATTTTGTTTATAGGTCCATATGTATGTTCTAAGTTTCAGACTGGAGTTCTAGTAGCATAAGTTTAGTAAAACTCACACAACTAAGTTTAGTATAGTTTTCGTGTCCCCATTTATACAAGTTCTATGATTCCAAAAGTTATAAAATTAGAAATTTATGAACACGCATATGCTTATTGAGATTTTCTCACCCTTAAGTTTTCCCCCTTTCAGATAACTAAGCATTGGGAAGATTGGAGCTTGCACTTAGCCGTGGTGGTGGAAATAAATTCAAAGTTTATTTAAGCTTTCTTTTCGAATTGAAATTTTTAAGTATCATGAGCAAGGATTTTTTATTTTTCATTTTTTTTAAGTTGACTTTCTTAATTTATGAAATGAATTTTAATTTAATTTTCTTTTAAATAGTATCTTTTTATGACCCTCGAGTTTTAAGACTCAGGTGTTACATTTGCTCTAGCCCTACAAAAATCTCCTTGACAAGGGGACAATAGCAATTCGTAGTGAGCTTTGCCATCTCAATATTGGAAAAATCCCATTAAATTTTCACCCAAATAGAGATTTTAATTAGTGACCACAAATACCTTGAAAATTACCTCTCAAAAGAAACAAATGATGATGAAGATATTACAAGACTCATTACCAGCTTACTCACTGTTCGTAATTATGCCCTAAGGCTAAGATATTTCTATGACGTAAGACATTCCCTGATCAAATAAAAAATGTGAGTTACTCATGCATTCCGTAATGCAAATAAACAGTTTATGTACACAAGTCACAAGATATAATTCATAATCCATAAGTCGAACATTTGTCCATGACTTGTAAAATGCTTTATGGATAATTATGCATAAGCCCCTATATTTCTGTGGCTTGGAAACAATTACAGGTATTATTATCAACCTATGACCACAACAATGACCAAAAACTGCACCAAATGATAGGAAAAATGCTTTCCAAAGTAAGAGTAACTATAACTTTAATTCGTTCTTCTTGGGGTGAAGATCCATTAAGGAAAGAACGTGTAGGACCTCATGGTCCATGTTTTCACAAGGGTAAACATGTTATTCTCCTAAGAGTTGCCATCATACTAGTTTAGCCCCCCGAGCATAATTTTTTATCATGTGCATATATTTATTGATTCCAAAGATGAAGTATAGATAGTATTTATGGAAGTTTAAAAATTGACATTTTCTTGAGTTAAGTGGGCTGAACAGGCCAACTCTCCCTTTCTCTATACCCCTTCTTGAGACAAAAACCTAAAACCATTACCGAGTTGATATTTTCTAGATCCAATGGGATGCAGAACAGGGCCAACTCTCACTTCCATCTACCCCCTCTCATTAAATTTGAAACTACAAGCATTACCAAGTGAGTTGATTCCTAAATCAGCTGGCCAGTTCTTGGTTTCTAATACTTCTGTTCTTATAAACATATTTGCATGCACAAATCATGAAATAGAAGAAATCTTCTTATTTCAACACCATCTATGAAAAACTGAAAGAGTTCTGGAAAAGGATTCACCAAGTTTTTCTGATAATACTGAAGGGTAAAGATATTTTCCTTTTTCATGAAAGCCCTAGTCAATGAATTCACAAATAAATTGTAAGCCATGATTTTTGTGTGAAAACTAATAATGGCAAACAAATCTATTTTATTTTTACCAGCTGGTTTAATTTATGGCATACAACCTTCTATAGCTTGTCATTTAGCTCCTGCCCTCAGCTATGTGATAATAACCTTTTTTCTTAATCACATGGAGATCATTAATAGGTGTTGCTATCACCTGAACTTTAGGGATTGCAGTCAAGACAATACTAGATTTGAACTTAAGGTAATTACATAAATATCACAGTATATTCAATTAAGCAAGTTAGCACTTTCAAATACCTCCTACAAGCAAAACTTTGGATTTGATAGATGAAAGAAAATGGATTTCCCTAAGGTGAAATAGCATGAGTTTAATAGTAGTATTAAAAACAGGAAAGATGAAGTAACAAGTGACCCATACCATAGCCAGAAGTTTGAACATCGAAACCCTCGTCCTACCACAAAACAAAAAGGCAACATATGTATGAAAATTTCTATTTCCAAAAATCCAGACGAATTCATCAAAGAGAAGAACTCCACCTGCAGTTCCCGTATGAGTGGCAAGCTGCCAGTGATAGAATAGGGTTTTACGTGCCCAACTACCTCTTCAGTAGCTTTGCATAATACATGGAATCCACGTGAATCAAGATTACAAGCAACTCCAGACATTGCCTCGTCAAAACTAATAGTAATTCTGAGGGATGACGGATAAAAATGAGGTCAACAAACGTAAGAGCACATGAGCAGAATCAATAAGAAAAAATGAATTTTGGGCTGTGGTATAAAGTTGGACTACGTCACAATGTCCTTCCTCAGATTTCCAAGAATGAAGGACATTCAGTAAGTTGAGTCATTAGAATACAATTAGATAAAGAAGATAAAGATGCACCTTCCCCTGAGGTTCTCATCTGGTAGGACATACTTTGAAACAGGGCCTCGTGTATCAAGCTTTTCTATATTGGCATTCATGTCGTCAACGTAGTTTTGAAGCTTAGTCTTCACATCTGTTACACTGAAGTAATGTATTTATTAGGTTTCAGACCCTGATTTCTTGCCTTGCAAGAACTGACTGAAACTTTTACCAGATTAGAAAAATGTCATACAGAAAACTCCTCAAGAAGAAAATGGAAAAATAATTTAAAATGAGTTAACCAGATAACATTATGCATGGCTAAAAGCAAAACTTATGGAGAGAGAACCCACTAGAGAGTGAAATCCGTACCTGTAAAATGGAGTTAACCTGCAGTAAAGAGTGGAAGTTAGAAATCAATTGTAAAGCAGGTACTCAAATGATTGTCTAAGTAAAAATTCAACCTAACATCCCCTGAAACTGTACATTCAGCTGGAATTTGATTGATTCCACCCCCAGGATCTGTTATAAATATCAGATTAGGCAATGAACAGTGTGCCTGTAAGCAAACAAATCATGATTAAACAATTTTTCACTTTAAGATCAAGAACTTACAACTCCACTGTGTGGGTTTCATGGTTGACGGGGTTGCAAACCCATAAACTTTTTCTCTTGAATGGGGAGGGAAGTCTCTGTAGAACCGTAATTGGATCTCTTTAAGAGCTTCCATAGCTAGCTCCAAGGAGTTAATGGCCTACACACAAAAATAAAAGAAAATTAGTTAAAAGCTGAATAACAATAACAATGCATATTCAGAAATTTTCTCAATAAAGTTCAACATAGCATATTCAACTTAATTAGTACCACTGTCTGATCCTTTTTTTTTCTAATCAGCTTAGAAAAGTCCCGCATTATTTTAATTTAGAATCAAAATATCAACATTGTTCCACGAGGCAAGAATTATTTAGTTATTAGCTCAGTGTTAAGGAACAAATAACATTTGTTCTAGTTAGTGCAAAAAAAATTTTTTTTTTTTTTTTCTGTGCACAAAAATATTTATCTCAACTTTAAAATAATCTATATTAACCAACAGCCAAAACTTGATAATGATATAGTTCAGCATAAAACAAATGTCTTCAATATTAAATAATCTGCCAAAGAACGTCTCCTCTCTTAGTAGAGCTATAAGTTCTTTTTTCATTTACGAATTTTTGAGTTCAATAGGCCATAGAATTCGAGGCAGCCCTCTCCTCTCCCACACTGTTCCCTCTCTACAGGACTTCAAGTTGAAGCAACCAATGGGTTGGTAGAATCATAATCCACTAGCCAACCCTTAACATCCCAAGAAAGGTGAACAGAAAAAATAATAACCACCCCCTTCAAAGAAAAATTGAGTTATTTGAATTTTATGTAAAATCCCATGTTTTCTGTTATTTAGGTAACTCAACTAGTTGCTTTTCTTCGGACACAATATAGGAAGGTTATTATTTCTACTGCAAGGACTGGTCCCTACAACTTGTTTGTGAACCATAAGCAAGAAAATTCGACAAGGGTCAATTCATTTAGAGGGAATTGGGATGGAAATTGGCAATTCTAGATAATTAAAAATTTTAAGTATGACTATTTGCTTTTTTCAAATTAAATTTTGATTAGCATCTGCTATTACGAGGACGGATAGTATAGGAAATTTGGAGAATAAATACGTAACTGCGAAGTATAAAAGGGCATAATGTAAGGTAGACAGAAATTAGGGTATCAATGGATGAGAGAGTGAGCCTCTCGAATGCTCACAATCTACTGTAATTCCTTTTAATTTCTATTTGTTCTTCATTCAATCTATACACAAATATACATTACATATCAGGTATGTATCAGATATCAAACAGTGAATTTATAGAATATATACATGTATAAAAAATCTTCTGCACTACAATTTTACAATGGCTCACATGGTAAATATAAAAAATAAAAGATAGCTTGAGAATGCAAATGCTCGTAAATTGAATTCCAAATAATTCTCAATTCAATAAAATTCAATTCTTGCCAAATGAACTGAGATCATGATGATCAATAATGTATTCAACATTAAAAGCATGTTTGACATTTGATGTGTTGTTAAAAAATGATTGGAGGGAAAATTGTTTAATTTTTTAAACTGTCCAAAAAATAATACAAATGATGATGTATATGTAGCAAGATTGTTAAATATAAGTAGATAGAAATGTGTGGTAAAAAAGTGAATAGTACTTGGGGGTTCCTTGAAATGTATGGATAAAAATTGGCTTGGATAATTCGAAACAATTTATAAACATGAGACAAACATAGAATAAGTATCTCACAGTATATCAAGGACAGATAAAATCTTCATTAGATGGTTACTAAATATCTAACATCTGATAAATTCTTCATTGGATGGTATTACTATGTCCTATCTTCTCCTATCTTCAAATTTTCAAGATTGAAGGCATTATTAAACAACTATTGTCTCAACCCAAGTGGGAGATTCAAATTTTGTAAGTTCAAGAATACGATGAAGAATTATAGCAATAAATCATGACCTTTACAAGAAATACAAGGTTATCTACTAGTTGGAGATGAGTTTTATTGAGTCACGGAGAATTTTCATAAACGACATTTGAAGATTTGAAAAGCATTATAAACAATAGGTTAATCCAAACTTGAAAGGCCAATCCATCATTCAAAAGAATTCTGGTCAAGTACTTGCCTACCAGATTCGAGCCTCACATCGTTAATCATTTCGTGATTCTCTTTGTTTATGCTATGGGTAAGATCTCACCCGATCAATGGCAAGAGGATCAATCATTTTGATTCAATTCCAAGCTCGTAATGAAAGAGATTAAGGCTTGTTCACTATCGAAAGAAAGCTCCTTGATTTGATGATCTCAGTATTCCAGTACTGTGTTAAGAAGATATCCCTATTGATCTATTAAATACCGATAGGTCTTGTCAGAGCCTTCATGGCCATTTACCGTCACGATCTCACCCGATCAATGGCAAGAGGATCAATCATCTTGATTCAATTCCAATCTCGTAATGAAAGAGATTAAGGCGTGTTCACTATCGAAAGAAAGCTCCTTCATTTGATGAACTTAGTGTAATGAACAGAGTCTCGTACTTTCAATTGATAACATGATTCAACTTAAGCCTCTCCTAATGCAAATGTCTTGAGTTTAAATACTAGCGACGTGACAGAAATTCATGAGGAGTGAGATGGGCTTAATCTCTCTCAAAGCGAACAGCACTTATAATATAATAAGTTGGGCACAGAGGCTCAAGTCTATGTACTATCCGCTTAGGGAGAACCTGAGTCCATCTTATCCTTCATTAATTTTTGTCACGTTCCCCAAAATTCAAACTCAAGACATCTGCCTTATGAGGGACTTAAGTTAAATTCTATTAGTAATAGGAAACAGGAAGCTCAATTCTTACAAAATTACCTATAACATAAACAAAGAGAAAATCACGAAATGATTAACGATGTGATTCCCGAATCTCCAAGGTAAGTGCTTGACCAGAATTATTTTGAATGATTGATTGGCCTTTCAAGTCACGAATTTCTATCACATTCCCTAGAATTTGAATCCAAAATCTCAACCTTATGAGACACTTTCGAATCTTGGAGAATGCGAAAGAAAGTCGTGAGAGTAAGATGGGCTCAAGCTTTCACAAAGTGAATAATATGTATGATATAACGGATTGAGCACAGAGGCTCAAGTCGTTACAAATTTATTTATCTTCGCTAGTGCTTATTATTTTGCTGGTGGAATAGTTATTCTAGGTGGGATTTTCCATACAACTTGCAGAAGCTATTTTTATTGAAAATATAGCAGTGTATAGCTACTTGTACTGTAAATGGATCGAATATAAATCGGATCTGCCATATTCTATCCGATAAGAATAATTCATGGATTTGATCCGATCCGATAATCCAACGAATATTTGATTGTTAAATTCATGTCTGATATGCTAGTTATAGGATATCCGATTTGATAATCCGATCTGAAATTGAAGAAATTAGGAAAACAAAATCAATTTAGAAATTAACTTATTATTTAGGCCCATATTCTAAACCAATAAGGCCCAGATAGTGAAAAATCTATGCAATGGACTGTTCCCTATTTATAACTTATTCATTTAGCTTCTTTTTTATGGAAATCAATATGGGATTACTTATAACTTTTTGGAAAGCAAAATAAACCCCTACAAACAATTGATGGTGTACAAGTGAATAGACCTTATTTTTTAATGTTTTGAATATGATGACTTTTTTTATTATTCTAAATTTATTTATTTTCATATTTACTTATTTTAGTGACAAATAACATGTCATAAAAATATTTAACTAACTCAACTATTTATAACAAATCGGATCGGGTTGTTATCCGATCGGATTAACCGATATCCATGTTTGCTCCACTTAGTTAACGAATTATCGAATTCGAATCTTAATCGGGTTATCAAATTGAGACTCTAAATCAATCTTCCATTAATTTTATCGAATTCGAATCGGTTTCGGATCAAATTCCAATCCACTGACAATCCTAGCTACTAACAATCAATTTAACAATAAAACTAGGGCCTCAAGTTTCTTGATTGCAAAGACTTTATCTTATTCTGATGGCAGAGCATAGGAATCAATCGTATGCTATTGTGAATCATCTTTTTCCCTTCTCCTTTTTTTCTCTTCATGACCTCGTTCCTCTTTATATGAATTCTAGATCTAGACTTCATAGAAGCTGATTAAGCTCTAAAACACTAAAGGCACTCGATAGATAATCGAAGATCATATCCCCTTCTACTCTTAAGTATGGTCTTAAGTGGAGGAAGAACTACTTCTCTTCACCCCTTCGATTGCGTTGAATCTCCTCTAGCTGCTACTCTTCTGGTTCTTCATAAAAAATCCCTAGGGATGTCAACGTCTTTAGGCAATCAAAGACAAGAGATGGAGCTTGCTTTTCCTTTTAATGAGAAAGAAGTGGATTGATTGAATGTTCACAGAACTAAGTTCTAGATTGCATTTTGATTCAGGGTAAATACATGTACAAATTCTGATGTCTGGACAATATATTCACACAGGAACATTTTCTCATCTCAGTCTTTGTATCAAAATCATATGTAGAAACAATCCCAATAATATGCTATGTTTTGGTTGTTCACCTCAATATCGAGAAACCAATGGAAGAAACAGAATCAGTACCAAAAGGTAGAAAAATATCCCTGAGAAAGCACTATTTCAGGAAGTACCTTGTGGGCTAGACCGCTGTGGAAAAGCTTCCCAGAAACATGAAGTTTCCATGGTATCATACCACCGGTACCAATGCATGGTTGTTTATCTGCTGTGTCAATCCAAAATCTGCAGGATGAGAAGACCGTTAATCATATCATAAATATTGTCCAAAACACTTATTAAAGACACTCAACTTCTGGGTAACTTTCTAATCTGCCAAAGGTTTAGTAACTTACAGAGGGCCATGCTTTAACTTATCTAGCAATCCATCCTTTGCTAATTTATCAACGCCAACTCCAGGGATAGACGAGTTCTCTTCACTGGCAATAAAGACAGCAACCACGGTAGACTTCAGTTGTGGCTTTGTCTCCCCCAACTTTTTCATTAGTTCAGCTACAAGAGCAACATGCCCTAAACAATCCGTGGTTCCACGACCTCGAAGTTTGTCTCCATCAATGCTCATCGTAAAAGGATCAAAATCCTGCATGAAAATTCATCTGATGATGCATAAAGTTCTTAATAAAATATCAGAGGAAAGATCTGCCTATTCATTAACTTCCATAGCACTGAAGATTCCACATTATTATTACTTATTCCACTTGATTTGGATTGAATCTTTAATTGCTCTTCAGTCTTCAACAAAACAAATTACATTGATGGAAATCAGTCAAAAGCTACTTTTATCTAATATTTGTATTCTCGTATTAAACGAAAATCTGACATCATGGTAAATCTATCTTCAATAAAAGACTTCGCTAATAAGTAACATAAAGCCAAAAGCAAAATAAATTCAAATAAGACAATTGTAAAAAAACCAGTGACTGCCAACAGAAGAACTCAGAGAACTTATTGAAAACAAAAGCAAGCTGTTCGTACTAAATTGCCCATGTAAAATCAACCCCAAAACTCAAGAGAAATCAGACAGGACCAAAACATATTAGTAACCACAAATTCAACAACCAATTCACATGAAACCTAAAACTAGTCACAAAAACAAAAACCGATAGAAACAAAACAATCCTGCATCATACACAAAAACACAGAGTTCATAAACATGAAAGTTAACCTACATTTATAAAACTTTTCAAGATAAGCATTCTATAGTTGGGCTACATAATCATCAATTACAGTTCATTATTTCCCTCGGAGTTAATTTCAATAATGGTCATTGATATGCGCACTTAGTAGCAGAATATAGTAGACATTAAGTACAAGGAGTACAATATAACAGACCCAATCAGAAGGGTCGGCAGTTACAACATCCATATGCATGCCAACAAATGACAAGATATTTCCCGGCTGAGATCCAGGGTACTCTACAATGAGATTCCCTCTATTGGGCTTGTAGGTAACATGGTTAATGACAAGTGGGCCACCGCCGGTGATGGTGCTGTAGGGGAGGAGCGCGTCCAGCACGTGCTTCACGATCCTGTCCTCCTCCGGAATAAGCTCCGGTGGATTATTTTGAACGTATTTGGACTCTCCGATCAGCTTTGACAAAAGGTTTACGAATGAATCTTTGTTGAGGTCACCCAGAGTATTTCTTACGCTTGCAGAAGCCATGGCGAAGAAATGCAGAATGAGAATTATCCCTTATAAAAAATGGGAAACATTGGACTAGTTTAAGCCCAATTTGAAGAATGGCATTTTTAAAGGGAAAAAGATGGAAATACCCAAGTTAATAAATTATGGTAAAATAAAAAGATATTAATATCCTTTCAATTATTAAATTAAAAAATTCCCAATTAAAATTTCAAACTAAAGTTTATTTCTTTCTTCGATTTCTCCAACACAGAGTAATGACTCGTTAATTTTTCATCTTTTTCAACCCTAAAATCTCAAAAATATATCAAAAGTTCACCACAAAGATATTGTTAGCCTCCATTATTTTTCATTAAATTATAATTCATTTTTATTTCTCTTCTTATCAACCATACATTCTCTAATAAAATAATATTACACATAAACCCAAATTTTTTTATCCACATATTTTTCGAAAAATTACTATTTCTCTCATTATAATTTGGAATCATGGGGGCCAAATGGGTGCTTAATATTCATTACTTTGAATCAGTAAATGTTGATGATACATATTGGATCAACAAATTCTATTTACCTAATTACAATTTTCACTTCCTAAACTCATTAGTTTAAATGCTCAAACTTGAGCAAAAAGTAAAATAACTATTTGGGATAGAGATATTTGAATTGTATGCCTTCTTCAAATGAGAGGGTATTTATAAATTTCCTCCAAACTTTTGGGTAATTTGGTTATTTTGAGAAAATGATGGATGACAATTCCTTACTAGATAATTTGGTTAAAAGTCACGATTTATTCACGTGCCAACGTGCCTTTATTGATAGCCAGCCTCGATACTTTACAAAGGAATCTTTGCTGAGTTCACCTAGAGTATTTCTTACGCTTGCAGAAGTCATGGCGGAGAAGAAACACGAAATGAGAATTATGTGTTATAATCAAAATGCATATTATATAGTAGTAAAGCCCCATTTGCAGAATGGCATCTTTAAAGGAAAAAGATAGAAATACCTTGCTTAAAGCTTATGAATTATTAAATTATGGTAATATAAAAAGATATTTATATCCTTTCAATTATCAAATAAAAAAACTTCTCAATTAAAATTTCAAACTAACGTCTATTTCTTTCTTCGGTTACTCCAACACAAACTACCAACTCGTTAATTTTTCATCTTCTTCAACACTTAAATCCCATAGGATATGTGATAATTCACCTGCCTATAATCCCTTTGCCAAATCAAGCTTTCTTGTTAGGTTGTTTGTTAGTGTTGTATTGACAGCTTCTATTTACCTATTGACTTTGTTGGCATCCGACCTCCAAGGTCGATAAGTACAATTTGATATATGCGATAAGCCCGTTCTAATATGAGTTCGGATATGTAAGGTCAACTCGATTTATGTAGTTTATCGAGGCTTAAATAGATATAATGATTTAAAGTTTCTTACAGATTATACAAACCCTCATTAACAGGCGACATATGGAATGCCTTACTTCAGGGCCCACCAATTGGACCAATAATATGCTTTATCTTCCTTCCCTAAATAACTTATTAATTGTTGGGGACCACATGTAAAGTTAACTCATGAAAACCTGGCGGGCCGAGCTCGTTAACAATCCAAATGTGCCAGTAGTGTACTTTCTCAACTCAGTACTGTAGTTGATAAGAAAGTGAATGATGCATGTAGATTTCTCCCAATAAAAGGAAGGAGAGAAAGAGAAAGAAGGAAAGAGAAATACTTTTGATGTTACAAATATTTCTACATTTCATATTTCAAATACCTCCTTCAAAAAGAAAAGAGAATAATTGTATTTTACTATTGTAATCTGCGACTTACTATTGATCAAATTCTTATTTACATCCTAAGTTGGCTTGAATTTTCTTCATACAACATTCAACGTCAACAGACTTGATGGAAATATGGAGCGCAGAAATGTTTGCAAATACCCAACTCATCACATATTGATTTTAGCTTCTTCGCTGAAATTGTGTTCCGTTATCTGAAATTATGGAGTTGGTTACTCTAAATTGGCATATAATATTTTTCCATATGAACTTGCAAGTATTAACCTCAGTAATTTCACAAGGGGCTTGGCTTCTATCCACTTGGTAAAATAATCCACATCCACTATCATAAATCTCATATTGGATCTTCCATTTTCTGAAATTATGGAGTTGGTTACTCCAAATCGTCATATAATTTTTTTCCATACGAACTTGCAAGTGTTAACCTCGGTAATTTCACAAAGGGCTTGGCTTCTACCCACTTGGTAAAATAATCTACATCCACTATCATAAATCTCATATTGGATATTTTCTTAGACAGTGATCCTGCAAAGTCAATTTCCCACTTGGCAAAGGGCCAAAGGCTGGTTACCAGCTCTTGCACGAGTTGTCGAGGAATTGGTACGAACGTTTGACACTTATCACATCTTCTGGGAAAGTTCATTGTGTTTTTTCTCATATTAAGCTAATAATATCCTTTGCTCTAAGGAGTGTCTTCTAGTGTGATTACCATATATAACTTCATGGATTTCTTTCATCACGTGCGAAGCTTCGTTTTCGCTTATGCACCTAAGGAGAGGGAGTGTGTCCCCCATCTGAGTATGATATCACCTTGTAGAGTATACCAAATAGCTCTAATTCGAAATTTTTTGTGCTGCCTTTTTATCCTCAGGAAGAACTTTATCTTTCAAATACGATTTTATTTAAATTTAGCCTATATTTAGTCTCTTCACCATTTACTCATCTCAGATTTGCCATATCTGAACATATCTGTAGCAATCATAGTCATCATTAAATTACTATTAGTGGTACACTTATTTATATACATACATTTTCCTTTCACACATTTCAAAGGTCCCGTATCATAGATAATTTGAGGTATAGAACAAATAATATATATAATTATAAAATATTGTATGTGGTATGCATTAAGTGCATAACAAGTACCCATATGCACATAAAGTACGTACAAAATGTGTACCTCATATGTACCATGTGTGCATCCATTTTTCTTTTTCTATTTATTTTTATGGTCATATCTAGGTTATGATTATTATTTTTCACATTTACTGTTATTAATCACACAAAGATCAGAGGAGTGGAGTTAAGTTTTATGAACGAACTTAACAAAAATATTTTCCACTAAAAGTATTCATCTTGATATTTTTTTTTCATGAATCTCAATCTTGATATTTTTCTATGAATTTCTTACTAAATTATACTGAAAAATTATATTCATGTTATATATATCAAGTTAATCATCAATACACCTTTCTTTTTATTAAATGTTTCACAGTGAAAGAATAATGAGCTATTGGCATGCAAGTGATAATCACGACCACGATCATGTATAATTCTTATATTTCAAGTTATTGAAGTGATCGGATCAATGAAAGAAGTTCATGAATAATGAATAATTATGATGTTATGCCCGAAACGAAGAATTGTGGTTCGTGTTGTACTAATAGAAATGGCATAATAAAATAAATTTCATGGCAAAACTATATAACATGAACATGCTCTTCACTCACTAAATTATTATTCACATTTTTCTATCCACAAATTTTTTAAGAAATGGACCGCAAATATTTAACAATAATTATTAAGGGTTGGACCATTCATCTTGATCAGTTTGAAGTACTTTGGGTTACTATTTGTAACTTATGATCATATGAAATAATTGTACTTGGTAATTATACTTGGGAGATGAGTATGATTCAAAGTGAAGTGTATGACTCACGTACCAGATTGTTGAAGAGTATTCAAATATATTATAGATACAATGAGTATCATCAGTATTTTTCAATTTTAAATGGATGTAACCATTAGAGTTTGACGATCATTTGGAATAGATTTTTGATTTAATATGTAATAGTTGGACTTCAATCATTTTTAGAATTTTTATGGGGTCTACCTTGAACTGTTTGGATAAAAATCCAAAAATCATCCACATTATGATCCACTTCATCATATGCTTCATGTTCACTTTCAGGGATATTCTTTCTCATCAAAGTTACTCAAAGAGAAAAAAAATAGTGGAGGTATTGAAGACGACAGTATGAATCTCACTCGCGAAATTTGCTTTTTCATTGACATTTTTAGAATAAGATTCTCCGACAATGCTAGGAAGATGTCCATAATCGGTTGTGTCCAATGATTCAAGGCTAGGAACGTTGGCATCAAGATTGAAGACAACAGTCTTGCTATCTAGGAGGATGATCTAGTTATTACAGATACCATGATCTCACTGTTCCTGATGATGAAGATTTGCAGGTCGATCAACTAGTTAACACCAAGAGAGATCTTGTATTGAAACACAACTTCAAGTTCAAAGTAAAGAATTACCTAGACAATTATTTGTATAGCAAAAATTGCAATTGGCATTTGCGAGTAACGAAGTTTAACAAAATTGTTTTTTTGTAGTTTACAAGTATGCTCAAGAACATACTAATCAAGTTTGTATTCATCGCAATGATCATAGATAATTGAGATCATGGTTTATTGGCAACATATAATGCACAAGTTTTAAGATCTAATGGCAATTTATTGACCTAGTGACATCTCTAACTATGTCCGTTAAGAGTNCTGAGTGGTCATGAGCTACCGAATGCCTAAAATCCCAAAGAATGGACGTTGGAAATTTTATTGGTCTCGATCGAGGAGAGTTATGCTAAATTGGCCAAATATTGTTATAATATGGGGAGAACTAATCATGGCTCGACGTTCTTCAAGTATTTATTCATGGCTCTTGAACAATATATTCGAGGGCTTCTTAATTCAATGTAACCCCTAATTCTAGTCAATGGTATATTCTTGAAAGCTAGATACGAAGGTAGGTTGATTATTGCTAAATATCAAGCTGCAAACATTCATATTTATCCTCTTGTATTTGACATAGTCGATAATGGGATCTAATGATGCATTGTTTCTTCACAAAGTTGAGGCAACTAATTAGGGAAGTCGAGAAAGCCATGCGACAGAGGAAAAAGTCACGGTATTTTCGCTAGCCTAGCGCTAGCTGGATGCTCGAGCAAGCCCGGTAGAAAATAACTCGAGACTTGGTTACTCGTTTAGCGCTGCCATGTCGAGTGACGGGGCTGTCCGCCTATCGCCCAACGATAGGCTTATCCAGTCTAGGCCCGTTTTCATTTTTAACGCGATTTTGGACTACTATTTTTCTACAACTTGTTCTCTAGGGTTATATATATATATATATAGCACGACTTGTATAGAACAACACAACAGAGAAGATTCATACAACATCTTGAGAGTTTTAGATTTCAATTGAGTGCATTGAGATCTTGTAAATATAATTGCTATTGATTATAGTGGATTTATCATCATCTGCCCTTTTTTTCCCCATATTGAGTTTCCACGTAAATCTTGGTGTTTATTTTCTTCTTATTTATTTCATTATCGTCATTATCTTGTGATCCAAATTCATAATAAGTGGTATCAGAGTAATTCTAATATCTTATTTGTTCCCTAACAAGTGGTATTAGAGCGAGGTTGATTGTTATGCGTGGCGAAAATGATCTATGATATCCCGTTGTTGGATAAAAACATGAGATTTACCTTAAGCAAGTGAAGATGTAAGTGATTCTAGCGCAGATGAATTTGGAAGATGCCTTGCTTGTCTTAGATAAGATGTCTGCTACCTAGACGTATGATGAAAAGTAGCGTAGGGATCGAAAAGTCCAATCTCAAATTCATCTACATCTTTCAAATCAAATTCTTCAAGATGTTCAAAAAGAAAGAAGTGTCTCTACGTCGTGGTTGAAGTTGGAACAAATTTGGATGACAAAAAGCTTGACCAGCAACCTACACTTGAAACGACGCTTGTATTCTTACTGGATATCTGAAGTGCGTCATTGGATTATCACTTAACTATGTTCAAAGAAATCGTGGTCGATTTGAAGACATTAGAAATTAAGTATGATGAGGAGGACTTGGCGTTGATGTCGTTGTGTTCTTTACTGCCATCATGTATAACTTTTAGAGATATTATTCTCTATAGTCGGGATACTCTCACCGTATAAGAGGTCTATGATGCTTTATTATCTAAAGAGAAGATGAGACATCTTATTGGAGGATCTGAGAATAATGCTAAAGGCTTGGTTGTACATGGAAGAAATCAAGATAGGAATCTTGACAGAAATATGAGGGATATATTAAAATCTAGACATGCTGAGAAGACATATCACTATTGTAAGAAAAATGGTCAGATTAGAGCTGATTGCTATACTTTGAAGAATAAAAATAAAGCTGCTAAGAAAGGGCAGCAAAGGCTGATGTTGTGGAAGATGGATAAAGTAAATGAGAACTTCTTATAATTTCTGACATGGATTCCAAACCATATGAAGAATGGGTTCTTGACTCGGCTTGCACTTTTCATATGTGTCCCAACAGGGACTGGTTTTCAACTTATGAAGGAGTTTTAAGATGTGTAATTATTATGGGAAGCAACGCACCTTGCAAAATTTTTGGAGTTGATACATTCAGAATTAGAATGTTCGATGTGACTATCAGAACACTTACAGATGTAAGACATGTTTCAAAACAGAAGCGAAATCTCATATCTTTGAGTACACTTGACTCAAAGGATTATAGATACACTGGTAAATGTAGAGTTTTGAAGGTGAATCGGGAAGCTCTTGTTGTCATGAAGAGACATAAAAACTCTATACAGTTATACATTTTACATGGTTCCATAATAATTGGGGATGCAGCAGCTTCTACTTCTTCTTTGGCAGATGATGAAATTACAAAACTTTAGCATATGCGTTTCAGGCATATGAGTGAGAATGGCATGATAGAGCTGCGTAGAAGGGATTTTCTTGATAGACAGAAGACCGGCAAAATAAATTTTTTTGAGTATTGTGAAACATAAGAGATTCAGATTTACAAAAGGAAGATACAACACGTATGGAACACTTAAATATATCCACTCAGATTTTTGGGGACCGGCCAGGGTACCATCAAAAGGAGGCCATTATTACTAATTGACAGTGATTGATGATTTCTCTAGAAAAGTTTTGGTATTCTTCTTGGAGCAGAAGAATGATGTGTTTGGGGCATTCAAGGAGTGGAAAACATTGGTAGAAAAACAAAGTAGAAATTAGGTGAAACATCTATGCACAGATAATGTTAGAGTTTTGTTCAAATGAATTCAATAGCTTCTGCAGGGCTGAAGGCATCTTGAGACACTTGATAGTGCCTGGAACTCCTCAACAAAATAGTGTGGTAGAACAGATGAATAGAATTTTGATGGAAAAGGTTCATTGTATGCTTCAAATTCTGGATTGCCTAAGACTTTTTGGATTGAAGCTGCTGCTACAGTTTGTTTTCTGATTAATCGCTCAACCTCAATTGTCATTGATAAAAAGACACTAGAAGAGGTATGGTTTGGTGAACCTTCTTATTATTCTAATTTGAAACTTTTTTGATGTTCTGTTTATGCTCATGTGGATAATGGGAAGTTGGAGACTTGGTCTAGAGAGTGCATCTTTCTTGGGTATAAATCAAGTGTGAAGAGGTATAAATTGTGGTATCCTGAGACAAGAAATGTGGTTGTTAGTATGGATGTAGTATTTGATGAACTTGCTATAGTTCGTGGTTCACCTTTTGGGGATTCTGATAAAAACTAAAGAGCAGAATCATTCAACTTAGGTGGAGTTAAAAATTAGTTTAGAGGAACAATCAGAGGTTACAAAATAATCTACTACAGATCAGTCCAGTTTGTGGTTGACAGATAGTAATATATTGCCTACTTTGCCTACACCACCAGTACTACAGTATTCAATAGCTACGATAGATCTAGCAGACAAATTAGACCTCCACAGAATATGGGGAAGAAGATTTGGTAGCTTATGCATTGAGTGTCGGTGGAGACATTGATTCCACTGAAAAGCCTGTTACATATTTAGAGGTAGTCAGTTGTAGTGATTCTAGCAGATGGATGATTACTATGCAAGAGGAGATTGAGTCATTAAGTAAAAATAACACTTAGGACTTGGTGAAATTACCTAAAGGTAAAAGGGTTGTTCGTTGCAAATAGGTGTTCAAAAGAAAGGAAACATCAGGGATTGAATATACTAGATACAAGGTTAGATTAGTGGCAAATGGCTACAGTTAGATTCCAGGTGTTGACTTTACAGATGTGTTCTCACCAGTTATGAAGCATAGTTCCATCCGGGCTTTACTTAGAGTGGTGGCTAAGAATGACTTGGAGATTAAGCAGATGGATGTCAAGACAATATTCTTACATAGAGAACTTGTGGAGAGCATCTACATGCAACAACCAGAGGGGTCCACAGTCTCTAGGAAAGAAGATCGTGTGTGCTTGTTGAAGAAGTTCTTGTATGGATTAAAGCAGTCATCGAGGCAGTGATATAAGAGATTTGATTCATTCATGACTACTCATGGTTTCTTCAGATGTAATTATGATAGTTGTGTGTACTTCAGAAAGGAAGATAATGGATCGACTACATATTTGTTATTATATGTTGATGATATGCTCATAGCAGTCAAAGATAAAGTAGATGTCGGAAAAGTGAAGTTTCAATTGAGCAGGGAGTTTGATATGTAAGATTTGGGTGTAACAAAGAAAATCTTGGTGTGGAAATCTTAAGGGATCAAAAGGTTGGCAAAATTGTATTTAAGTTAAAAGGGATACATTAAGAAAGTGCTTGAAAGATTCAATATGGTGAATGAGAAGGCTGTCAGTACTCCTTTGGCTGATCATTTTAAATTATCATCTAACTTGTGTTCTCCATTAGATGAAGACATTGATTGCATGTCTCGGTGAGCTTATTCCAGTGCATTTGATTCGTTTATGTATACTATTGTTTGTACAAAACCTAATTTGGCACATAAAGTTAAATGCAGTTAGTAGATACATGGCAAATCCTAGGAACGAACATTGGAAAACAGTGCAGTAGATCTTCAGATACTTGAGGGGCTCTTCTATTGCTTGTTTGTATTTGAAAAGAAATTCAAATGGAGTTATTGGGTATGTGGATTTAAATTATGCACATGGTCTTTATAAAAGGAGATCACTTACAGGGTATGTATTTACCCTTGGAGGCTGTGCTATCAGCTGAAAAGTTACTTTGC
This sequence comes from Fraxinus quadrangulata, assembly GCA_903798255.1. NCBI lineage: Eukaryota > Viridiplantae > Streptophyta > Magnoliopsida > Lamiales > Oleaceae > Fraxinus > Fraxinus quadrangulata. Next base: position 24,876 of record CAIGRB010011574.1, read on the forward strand.
AAAATACAGTAACTTTGTCTACAACAGAAGCAGAATACATGGCCATTACAGAGGTATGTAAGGAGGCTATGTGGCTAAGATGATTAATTGGTGAAATCAGTGGAGACTTGCAGATGTCTATAGAATTCTGTGATAGTCAGAGTGCAATTTTCTTGACTAAAGATCAAATCTTTCACGAGAGAACTAAGCACATTGATGTGGGGTATCATTTTGTGCGTAATGTGATTGCTCGTGGTGATATTGTAGTGAGTAAAGTTGATACCAAGGATAATCCTGCTGATGTGAAGACAAAACCACTTCTCATTGCTAAGTTTGAATATTGCTTGAACTTAGTGGGTGTTTATCATTGATTTGGTCCATTGGGACTTGTTTGGAAGATGAGGAGTGGTGTTTATTAATGAAGTCGTGACTTGAAATTCTTTGTGTTGGAATTTGGTTTAAAGTGAAGATTTGTTATGTTTTGACCCAAATTCTAGTGGGTACTAGAGCTGCCTTGTCGCTCGAGCGACGGGCACCCGCCTATCATCCAAGCGATGGGCTTATCCAACCTAGGCCCATTTTCTTTTTTGACACGATTTTGAACTCCTATTCTTCTACAACTTATGACACGACTTGTAGAGAACAACACAATAGAGAGAAGATTCATATAATATTTTGAGAGATTTAGATTTCAATTGAGTACATTGAATTCATCTACTACTTGTCTCTTAGGTATACCTATATATATGTCATGACTTGTATTACTTAAAAAACTAAGAAATTAGAGAGATTACATTCTTGAGAGCTTAGATTTCAATTGAGTACATTGAGATCTTGTAAACACAATTGCTATTGATTATAGTGGATTTTTCCTCATATTTTGATATTTATTTTTTTCTTTTTTATTTCATTATCGTCATTATCTTACGATCGAAATTCATAACAAGTGCTATCAAAGTAATTCTGGTATTTTGTTTGTTCTATAACACTAAGCATTCCAAACGAATGTAGTTTGAGAACATAAGCTTACCATTTTGTTGTTTTTGACAAAATATGTTGTCATGACGTGGAGAACATGAGGATGTAGCATTGCTTGGTTACTGAAATTAGTCATCTGATCATGGTAATAGATGATTGTATCAATGGCGTGGAGGCTCAGCTGTTTGTTTTTTTTGGGTTGGTGGCATCAATGTTGCTTCTAAAAATGAAGATTCAAGCCCATTTGTTCTTCTTCTTGGCGATAGATTTTTAATATAGGATCTGGCTGCTTCTTGATCTTCTCTCATTCTCATAGCTAGCCTTGTATTTCATTTGGTATTAGTTTCTTCCAAAAAATAGGTGAATATTGCTGACAACAATGGCAATAAACAGATCATTTTTTGTGGATCGACCCATTGATGGAACATTTTTTAATAAATACCAATTTTCTTTATTGTGATTTTCTGTGGTTGCCCAAGAAGTTTTAAGATTGTTCTAGTTGCATTTCTCTTTCATTTATTGTGACTGACTCCTTCGATTTTTTTGTTGTTGTCTCCAACCCTCATCTTTTTTACTTTCTCACTCTCATTCCTGTGTAAACGAGGGATGGGATGTCTTAAGTTTTGTTTTTCTTAATTCTTTATTGATTTTGTTTTTCTTTGTATCTTTTATTCTTTTTTTTTTGGTTTTTAAATTTATTTATTTAATTCTTTTAAATCAAGCTAAGGTTATAATTGTAATTTTACTCAAAATTTCAGAATAACAAATTTATTATGAAGCTTAAGTACTTTTCGGTAAGCATTTTCTACGAAATTTGCTCAGGGTTAGTAGTATGAATTTTCACAAAAGGCATCAATCTATTGACCTAAATTTCTACAAGAGTGATGTGGCCAAAAGATTTTGACTCTATTTATGTCCACTTTGCCATCTTCTAACAAACCGTTAGAAAATGTAGCCTTCTTAGGAGGTAGGGTAGGCGAACGAGTGAACTCCGATGATCAAGTCCGTCGCTAGTATAGGTATATTTGGGTGTGAGACGTATAGAAAATGAGTTAAGAGTATCGTGTGTATGAGAGAACAAACATGAGAGGGCAATGATACTTGAGTACGTAAGATTATTAAACCTTTAAATGGTATTAAATGTGAGCTTTTTTAGAAGAAGATATAAAGTAGTTATCGTTGGATGAAGAAACACATGACTTCATCTGAAGGATCGAAGTGCCATATCATAGGCGTCTCTTTACAGCCCTAGGTTCAGACACATTTAATATTTTTGAAAAGATAGCCACCCTCTTTTCTAGGCCTGATACTTGAAAAGTAAATTGGATGAGTTGAATGGAACTTGTGCTACAGAGGTCACATCAATCAATCACTTAGGGAATTTTGTGCGAAAGATCTTCTTGGGAATGGTTAAGCAGAAAGGTGGTTCATGTTGAGAAATCAGTTGTGATTCTACAAAACGGTATAGTAACTTGCTTCGGTAATAGAGGGTTGACCTCACGTATGACGTTTCAGCTAATGTTGTGCATCACTTTGTGTCAATGACCGCAGCTTTGCTTAAGTCCCTTGACCCTATCGCAGCCGCATTTTATCAAACTTCGGCCACACATTGTAAATATTAGTCTAGTTTGAGTTGTAATTTCCTTTCCGTTGCAATAGTTTATTTCAATTGTAAAATAGTTAGAAAATAGGAAAAGTTTAGTATGATTTTTCGACATTTAAACGTCTATTCCTGGCACTTGGATTTTTTTTCTAAAATCTATTATATGAGGTATTAGTCTTTCAAATAATCTTTCAACATTTCTAGTGTTTGCCCCTGCACTAGTCATTGTAATTTACTACTTTCATCAATTGTAATTTCTAGCTTTCAAGCAATCAATGATCAAGTTTCTTTCAATTGTGTTTTAAGCTTTCTACAATTTGTAATCAAATCTTCTTTCGTCCCAAAACGATAGAAAAAGGCAGAAGGTAGTCTAGCGGAGCATACTACAACCGTACGGTATCCCTTTTTGTGCTAAGAAGAAAGACACCCTGTGAAGTTGGTATCGAAGGTGCGGCTCAAGACCCTCGATAAAAAAACTATTGATCCAATTGAATCGAACACCACGGAGGTGGTGGATCTTCCAAAGATGAATACAAAAAAGCGCATGGATGTATTTGAGATGACAAATACTAGGTTGTGCTATGCCATGGATGGCCTCGAGGAAAAGGTCGAGGTGGTAGAAAATAAAATTCGGGAATTACACATCCAACTGGATGAAAGCCGAAGGGCTTGCATAGCTATGACTGAAACTGTTGCTATCCTGCCTGATATGCATGAGGAAATGAGAGCATTGAGAGCTCAATTACTAGTGGTTCAACGTACGGTGGGCAATGGGCAAGCNGCAAGCCACCGCACAAGAGCCTATTCATAGACTCAGAATTTCAGAATCGTGTACCTACGGAGGGGCACGCAATGCTAAAGAAGTTGAGAACTTCTTGTTCGATATGGAACAATACTTTCTTGCGGCTTCGATAGTAGACGAAGTAAGAAATGTTACAACAACTACCATGTATCTTGGTGGAGATACAAAGTTGTGGTGGCGGACGAAGTATGCTGATATTCAGGCCAACGGAGTCCGAATAAATTTTTGGGATCTCCTCAAAGAAGTGATCAAAACTTAATTTTTCCCAAAGAATGTAGAATATCAGGCCCGACGGGCACTGCAAGAACTGAAACATACAGGCTCCATCAAGGAGTATGAAAATCTTTTCAGGACATATGCTGAATATTCGAGACATGTCGGATAAGGATAAGATATTCACCTTCATAGAAAGACTGAAACTGTGGACACGCACGGAGCTTCAGAGACAGAAGGTCACTGATTTGAGCGCGGTCATGGGAGCCACCGAATGCTTGAGTGACTATCAACCAAAATCGGGAAAAGATAGACCTTCGGGAAATAGTCAAGCTATTGGAGGTGAAAACATACCTTCGAACTCAAATGGGGGAGAGCATTACTCTCAGAAGGGATGTGGCTATCAAGGTACCCATCAGGGAAACTATCAAAATAGTCGTCAAAGAAACCATAATGCTAGGAGTAGTAGCAACTGGAATAAAGGAAAAACGACGGAGGGCAGATTTGATGCCACTCCCAAATTGATGTGCTATATATGAGAAGGACCTCATCGGGTGGCGGAGTGTCCTCAGGAACGGA
>CAIGRB010011616.1:1517-14009 GCA_903798255.1 Fraxinus quadrangulata
TGGAGAAAAAAAATAATATAAATCATTCAAATATTCCAAAACATATTTTGATTGTCAAGAATGTAAAATTAAGAAATAATAATCAAATTACATAGTTCATCGATCTCTTAATACAGAATAAATCTAGCCGATGGAAAGAAGAAAATTAGAAAAATAATGAAGAAACGACATCACCCCGATAAATCTTGAATTAAATCTTCGTATTCTTGGGGTTGTTCTTCGTGTTTCTTTTCTTTTTTTGCTCTCAAAAGTCTTCCAAAATCTCCCTCCTTCATTCTGGACGGCTCTAGGGTTTTTATATATGGCACAAGATTTGTTTCCATAGGTGTTTGAATAGAAAAAGGAAACCAGAAAATTCCCGTCGGAAAACAGCCATGCGACCGCATGGTTCATAGAGATGGGCCACTGGAAGTCCCTGCAAGGCCTTGTGCTACCACATGGAAATTCTACCATGTGGCCGAGCTTTTTTCATCGGACAACTTTCAGTATTTTAGTCATATTTTATCTCTCGATATCGGATTGAGGTGATTCAAAATGTGCTGGAAAGGTTACTTAAAGGACTACAAATCTTCTAGAAATATGAATCTTCACATTCGAACATCTTCTATGCCAAAAATGAGTCTTAAACTAAGACTGAAAATTCAAAGTATAATTTTTTCGACTGAAAGTTGATATGTGATAGTACTTAGACTATATTTCATCCATTTGGCTTCTTTCCTCAACCAATTGATGCCCAACACTTTCAAATCTTCATTATGAGATCAACACAACTTTCGGTATTTGCACTTGAGTCCTCAAACTTTGATTTTACTTCCTTTTAGCCATTTTCACTTGTTTTTTTCGAATTTTCACCACATTCATCGTTATTATCTTACAAAACACAATTTACATAGAATTAAGTTATATTCCAATTTATGTTCAACAATAATTAATGTTTTGTGACTTAGATAAGTGTGTAATATGCAACAATAATCCATATTTTGTGACCTTGAAAAGTATGTAAAACGCACTTATCACAAAGAAAACAATGAAACTTCTTAAGTCATGTGAGGCTCTAAATCCTATTGATGGGTTCATATCATTCTCTATATATGTTATTTGTTCTTTAGCTAAGAAATTTTATCTTCTAGATTTTACTAAAGTAGAGAGAGACAATTTGAGGAGACTATTGGATCTTTACAAGTACGATTTACTGTTGAGAATTATAAACACTAATTCTATTACACAGAAAACAATCAATTTGAAGAAACAAAAATAAACACATAAGATTTATAGAAGCCCGTCTCAATGTGATATTACGTCATCTCCCGTAATTGCACCTATTCACCATTAAAAAAAAAAAGGGGGTTTACAAGAAAAAATCATGTACATATCTTCTCTACCCTTTCTTTCTCTCTTTCTCTAAATCGTATAAATATCTACTCTAAGGATGGTATTTACAAGATAAATTAGGATAAACTGAATTTTACAATGAGTCAAATTCCTTAATAAAATTTTACCATAATACAAATTCCTATTCGCGATATTGGCCCTACGAAGTGGTAATAATTAGGATCGATAATAATTAGGTTCACAACTTAACATGTGCTTCGTAACCCACAATATTAGAATATCGATTCTCTTCTTCAATTATGCCAATCGTCGGTTGAAATGAAGAAATCAAGTCATTATTTCTTGATTGATAGGTTGATTCATTTAATGTTGACTTTTCCAATTTCTAGAGCAACGACAGAACGAGATTTCTCAAGGATGAAACTCTTCAAGATATTGCTTAACTATAAAATGGAAAATGGCTTTCTATCAAACTCCATTATCATCTATATTGAGAGGGGCATTGCTCTTTGTATTGATATACTTGACAAGTATTATCCTTTGGGAAATCGCAGGGTGCGATAGAAGTAACATTTTAAGTTGTTTGTATTGCACGTTTTGATACTTTTTTTGTGTCTTTTAGATATTTTTTTTATCTTATGTATTGAAGTCCTCATTGTGCCTTCCTTTTTATCTTTTCGTTTTTCTCGTACTTTCAAAAGATTAATGCTAAGGGTACATCTTTTGATTGACATTTTTGTGTACGCTTCACTGGAGTTCAAAAACTGTTAGGTGAAAAAGTTTTTTTTTTTTTTTTTAATTGTCAAATCATGCGTCGTCATGTATCACAATGTCAAAAATAATGTAACAAAAAGATATATATATATATATATATAGCATTGCTTTCAAAATCCTCTTAAGAAAAGTTTTGTCGGCCCACCTGAAATAATATTTTGATCCACCCGTCTGAAAATGATTAGAGTCCTCCCTATTATTGAATTAATTACACAAAAATCCCTCAAAGTTAGCCAACTACATAATTACAAAACCCAATTATTATCCAAAAATTCTAGCAATAGATACTTGACATATTATCAAGACATTTTTTTTTACTATGATATAGATTCATGGCCTCCAGTCGAAATAAAAATAAATAAATAAATTCACTTCCTAGATTCGAGAACCTTGCTTGGATTGAGATTTCTCTTTTATTTTTATTTTCTAAGTTCACCTTGCTTGAGATTCAAAATCAAACCGCCATACATAATTTAGGCTTAGTATCTCAACTCATTTCAAGAATCCTGATAAGGAACAAAGAAAAAATATTATTTCGAGCAAGGAACGAGGTTCTTTATTTAGGTTAATATTGTCAACCCGAATTGAAAAATAGGAGCATTAAAAATATTACTGAGGAATAGAACTGGGAATAGAGCACTCAATCTTGGTCTAGAAAATAAAACAATGCAGAGAGGAAGGATAACTCATTAATGTAACATATTTTGAATAGCATTCTCCAAAAGGGTAGGAATGGCAATAATAACATGCCCCACATCACTCCGCCCTTTTGGAGAATGGGGGATATGGTCTCTTTCCCTGCACCAGTACGTAGGGTTGGACATTGTTCAATTCGATTCGATTTTAAGGATAATAGAATTGAACCTGAATTTTCGTATATTTAGTAAATGGAACCGTCGGGTCAAAATTTAATTATGGAACCATTCGAGTTCGATTCGATTCTATTCTATTAACAGGTTTCGTACAATAATTAATTTTTTTAATATTTATAACCACCATTGACATGTTCAATTTTAGCTCTTACAAAATAACATATTCCAATTTCATGATATTTTTGGCATCTCTCTTTGTTGAATTTTTCATAAATTTGGCTGTTAAAATAACAGGAAGATGAAAATAGCGATCTCACAATAATAAAAAGAGGCTTCCAATTCGATTTCTCTAGAATGACAGAACGACACTATAATAAAATAAGAGGTTTTGGTAAAATTTAGGTCAATTTGATTAAGTTGGAATTGACTAAAAATTGAAAATAGTAAAATCATAATTTAGATTCGAGCTAAATTAATTAGTTAGCAAATTCTATTAAAAATAAACTAAAATAATTTGACTAAATTAATTAATAAATTTATTTAGAAAAAATAAATAATTTGACTTATTTAAAAAAAAAATTAGAGATATTCGATTCTTCATTTAGAGAATCGAACTCGTCGATTTTGGATTTAAATACGCGTTCTAGTATTTAATTTAAGAAGAACCGCTCGATTCAGGTCCTATTCAATCAGTTCGAAAGTTTTGTCCAAACCTACTTGTTGGTTCGGTTCGAATCCGATTTAATCGATTCGTGTACCCATGTTGACTCTTTTTTATAGTTTTATTAAGAGCCTAGTTGACAATTGTTTTGTTGGGGAAAAAAAAAAAGTTTTGAATAGTAATTTTTGAAAGTATGTGTTGTTAAAGAGTAAAGAAATTTTTTTGATATATGTTTAAATGTGTGATTGAAAGTGTTCATGTAACAAATCATAAAATAAATTAAAAAAATATCAAACTATCACTAAACCATACTTAAAAATAACAATAATATTAAAAATAAATAAAATGGAGTATCAAGAAGGTAAAAGAATTGGGCAAAAACTAAGCCCCATTATGCCTCATTATTTGAAATTTTAATGTTTATAATTTTTTATTTTATTTTTAAGAATACATGCTTTTAAAAGTTCTTAATTTACATGTAATATTATTTTATTAAAAAATGTATATTAAAAAAAAAACGTATTAAAATTTTCTCCAATTAAATAATATTACACGAAAACCTAAAAAAACTTCCCTATTTTTAACCACATATTCTCCAAAAAATTTCTTCTCATTATAATGTTGAATAATTACACAAGAATTTACAAGGCATAAAAACTTCCATAATTTCTATTCCCAAATCTAGAGTCTCAATGGAGATTTCAATCTCTATTTTTCTCACCCTTCGTTTCGTGGTTGCGTGGACAGTACAAACCCTTTTTGACACCAAGTAAAAAAGAAACATAGGCAATTAGCCTTTTAAAAGACTAATTACCCTAACAAAAAGTGCTTTTGGCATGTTTAAATTTAGATCAAAATGGACAATATGATATTTCTAGTAAAAACTCCATGCCAAATAAGTCTTACAAGCTAAGTGCTCACAAAACATAGACCAGTAGAATTTAGCCAACAAATTGTTAAAAAAAAACAATATTGGAAAATAACATTATAAGTCAGCAATATCATTCATTATAAAGTGGACAAGTAACAAATTATCTTTTGCCACCACCACCTCCAAGCTTAGGACCCTTCGGTATAGCACCCTTGGGCACGTTACCCTTAGAAGTCTTAGTCTTGGACATCAATTCTGCCTTCTTTGCCTTCTTCTCGTCCTTCGTTTTCTTAATTCTCTCCTTAATCTCACTGAGAAAACATAACACAAGTCAACATTGGTTCTAGACACAATTTCTTAATAAGATTATTAATTATGACCAAACATTTGAGCTCTCAACATACCGTAAAGCAGCTTCACGTGCAGCATCTCTGACTTCAGGCTTCTCAGCTCTCTTCTTTTGAATCACTTCCAAGGTAGCACCAACAATTGACCTTGAGTAAGGCTTCTTGGTGGTTCGACGCCTCTTCTTCACAGTTTCCGCAGCTATATCCTATGCATCAGTAAAAAAACCAGTTAAAAAGATCATGGTCCTCAAAGAAAATCAGCACATCAAAGGGGCAAAAAAATAAAAGTGAAAGGCATTATTGAGCTCGCTTCACCTTTTTATGTTGTTTCCTGTACACAGCAGTCCATGTAAGCTTTGCAGGCCTCAGGCGGTTGTGGAAATACCTCTTGCATTTTGAGTTGGCAAAGAGAAAGACCTTGAGCAGGGAAAAAAAACACTTGGATGTGTTAGCGTGAATATAACTAGACAGTACAGTGAAAGATTTTAAAATTTTTTATTTGTTCCTTTATACCGTCTAATTCACCGTACAAAACCTGCTATTAATTTAACAAAGACAACCCAAAATATTTGCTAAGGAAACTGCTTCGAAAGTGAGGGATTATGTGAGATGTAAAAAGCATAAATGTATAGATTTGCAAGAATGAAACATAACATCTATATCAATAATTAACCACGAAAATAGACATATTATATCACAAAATTTTGCAACTACAGCCATATTAGCTGACCTGGGAGTCTGAGCGAATAAATCTGATACCCTTCCCTGGGTATATCTTGGCACCACTGAAGCGACAAAGCTCTGTCCTGATTATCCAAGATTGATAGTAAGGCAATTTGTTGAATTAAAATAAAACTCTGGAATCAAACATCATGTAAGTAGAAGGCAGATAAGTTACTGCAGCAGCAGCACAATTCCATTAAAACAAGGCAAAAATGTTTTGGGTGATCAAAGTTAGTCAATACATTTTAGAGGAATCATCTCTCTTAAGACCGACATAAAATTTGACTCACATACAAAACGAGTTGCAGGCATTATCACGAACATTACATGAACTCTTCAAATACTGTCTCAACTAACGCTTGAAAAAGTATCCAATCATTTTCATTAGCTATTCATTCTGGCACTCAGACTAAAACAAAAATTAACTTCAAGTTCACCCACAGTTTCATGCAAATTTTCAACTTTCCAGGCATCAGCATTCATCCAAACACTGTAAGCTCTATAGAAACTAAGTGTTTAACATATAATAAAACAACCAAGACACCACGAAAACTATCCATCTTAAAAATAGGTGTTTTACCAAAGTACAGCCGTTTAGAAATTTAGCCTTTGGCCTCCATCAAAATTATAATTCATTTTTCTCTCACTTCCTATCAATTAAAAATTCTCCAACAAAATAATATTACACGTAATCCCAAAACATTTTATTCTTTTTTAACCACAATTAAAAAAAAAAAAAAACTATTCCAACTATTAAAATTCCAAATAATGGGGGCCAAATGGGGACTTAACAATCATGGTTTAATAAAAACATAGGCAATCACCTACTACATGTAGTTCTTCATTGAAAGATTATCATTTCCACCACAGCTATGAATATAGCAGAAATTCTACAACTTAAATAAAAACAGAAACAAATTCGACACAGATCCTAAGTTCAACGCAGAACAGTTAAATTGTAGAACATATTAGAAATTTAAAATAACAAGTGTCTCCTTGCAACATCGACTATAATCAAAATATTTCGGAATAGTCAATTACCATAAGATAATCAATGAAAATCCATATTAGACGCATGCATATCATTACTGTGTGGATGTGAGAGAAAGCGAGACAATATAACAAACATATACATTCTAACATACAGGTGTATAGGGAGAGGAGAGAAAATTACTTGAGAACCATTGTTGTTGCAGTTGCAAACTTCGCCGCGCTTGCTTCGTTTACACATGAAATGGGCAAAACCCTAAGCCTTATATAGGGATCAATTTCTTACATTGATACGGCGTCGTTGGTATTTGGGCCTTTCATAGAAAGGATCCATGTAACTTTAGTGGGCCTCCAATGTTATTATAAAAGGGCCTAAATATTGGGCCCCATGGAGGTCTTGTAGTTTGACCCAAAACTGATTTCTCGGACATCGGCACTCAATTTCTCGTTTCGAATAGAAATGCACGTGGGTATTTTTTTCCTACCAAAATTGTCCTTCCCTCCAAATTATATTACCCAGTTTGTCCCTTTCCTCGTAAACGCTTACTTAAGATAATTAAAGTTGAGATCTCTAACATTTTATGCGGTAGGTTATGGGTCCTCAGTTTATTTCTAAGGCTTGAGTGCTTAAGCTATTTAAATATAGATAATGTGGACGTTAAATCACACTTGATTTTTACGCGACTTGAAACTTGAGTGTAAAATCTTCAAATCATATAACATTTCTCTTCAGTTCAACTAAAAATCGCGTGTAATCTTAACGATCATATTAATGGTTTCATTCAGATTCACAAATTTAAGTAAGTTGGGGATCTAAAAATTCACTTATGAAGATTGAGTTTAATGAGAACTTATAACCACATCACATGCAAGTTTAATGAGCCCAATCTTAATTTTTTTTCTAAAAGTCCCATCTCCTCTCTTATATTATGAATGTCAAAATCCACACGAATTGGATTGTTCGACTAGTTGCATCGGAGTTTGATTGGATCAAATTGATAATTCTATGATTTCCATCTAAGTTGATCAATCCATTTAGAATTTGGTAGCTTTTTCTCCTTGTTCGACTGTCGTCTTATACTCATTTCGAAAAGAAAATCATGTGGGCAACTCTTTTTACTTCCGAGATACCATTCCCCTTAAAACATAATACCCAAACTGTCCCTTCCATTTTAAAAACCATTTCACCCTCTCTCTCTCTCTCTCTCTCTCTCTCTTTCCCCCTCCCTCCTCGATCCTGCCTTCCACAAGTGCCATTGAAGGTTTTCTTACACACTCGGTGTGTGAAATTCTTGGGGGAGGGGGGAGCATGGCACAGCTACAAGCACTTTTGTAATCGTATGGATCAATTTTCTTACAATGGTATATGCTTTTCTTTTGTATTATTTATTTATAGAGTATGTGAGCTTCCGGGGGGGCTAAGAACCATCTTTTTTAGTTAAATAGCCTAAAGATGAAAAGAAATGGAAAATACAATTTGTAATCTACCAAAATGTCTTCCAAAATGTCCTTGTATGTAAAAAGACATTATTGCCCTGATTCCCCTTTCAATTTCCATTTAGCCCTAATTCATTTTTGGCTTCCCTATCATAAGCCAAAGTTCGACAAAGAACAAGATGGAAGGAAGAAAGCTAGCAATAGATTGAAGGATCCTGCTAATTCAGATGTTGAACATGCAGTCACAACTAATTCTAAAGAAAAAGGAAAGTTGGAAATTATGATTTCTTCCAAAAACCAAAGTGTAACTAATGCTTTCCTCTTACTAAAAGGAATATGGGAAATTATATTGAATCGAAAAGGATAATTTTGAAGATGGAGAAACTGTCCATGGAGTAATTAAGAGAAGCAGCATAAATGAAGATTTCTCAATTTCACAGAGAGTTAAAGGGTAGGAGAATTACTCCCAAACTACACTATCTAATCTTGTTACCTGACGGTATAAAAGTGAGTTTCTATGAGATTTCAAAAGCCTGAAGATAGTGTTATGTTAGTATTTATGTAAAACGTGATGAGGTAGGAGTCTAAAGCTTGAAATATATTTAGTTATTTACCAATGACAATAACTTTAAAGCTTTGCATCTTTAACTTAGCTGAAAGAGTTCATTAAAACACGGAAAATGTTAAATACTGATATTCATGCCTAATTTGTGGATCAATTAGGAAGTCCTTTGTTCTAATGCTTCTATGGGTAGAAGATCTCTTATTCTAACTGGATGCTCAATAACATTTATGTGGTAGTTTTATTTTCAATTAAGTCCATAAATTTGATAACATTGTGAAGATACTTGAAAGTTAAAAAAAAAATATTTATTTGCATCTTTGGAGTCTAAATGTATTTTTATTAAAATCTACTATTAGCATAATGTTGTCTATTATTGCATAATTTCTATAACTTCTACTCCTTCAGTTGTAAAAATCTAATTGTTGTATATCATAATCCTAGAATTACAGCTGGTGTATTCTTCAAGAGGTGTGAGAGTTACTTTTTTGCAACCAAACTTGGCAAAATAAAATGCGTTAATACGATGCTATATGCAGTAATATGTTAGTTTCCCCACGGGTTTTAGCTTCCAAGGTTAAGTCTTGGGTTTTGATGGTGGAATTAAAGGTCACCTATTCGCGTTATACCCAATCTCTAAATAAGATTTTCATCTTTTGTCTTGTTGTGGCTGCTAGTATACTTGATCTTCAAATACCGTTATTGCTTATTTGATAACAGAATTCATTGATACGAAGACAAAGCGAATGATCACCAAAGAAAAAAAAAAGATCAGCTAGATAGACAAGCTTGTAAGGATTTTAATCGAACATATGGGCCTATATGTGAAATATTGTGTATTAAATTAAAGGCTATCAATTTTAGTTAAGCACATTTAAAGTGATCTAATAAGGTTTCGATATTTTGGACTTTAAAACATCTAATTAAAGTATGAGATTATATGTGTAGAGACCAAACATGTTCCTAATTTCATGATGGGCTGAATTAGGTCAATGGGTCGTTAGTGTATATATACGGTTATCTTCTCCGGATCACACGTTCTGTTCATTCTATTCTGACTCTCATCCTCAAAGAGAAACAAAGGAACAACTTGTTGATCTGGAAGACTAAAATCGCGGGACTTGTTCATTGTGATTACCATGTCTGATTTAGGTACGCTTCCGCTTTTAGTTCTCAGGTTCTTGATGATCCAACATGAACAATCTATATGACGATAAATTATTTTCCCCAACATTGGTATCAGAGTCTCTTTATGTTGAATCATTGAGAATTAAAATTTTAAATTTGCTTCTTGGATAATTTTATGGTTTTCGAATTTAGCAACTCCGATTTTTTTTGTTTTGTTAAATTTGAAAACTTTTTGGCATATTATTCAAGATTTCAGTTTCAGTTTTAACTAAAATTGGGTTGTCGATAGCACTGCAGCGTCGCCTCGGCAGCAGGATGCGATGGCATACCGCTGCCACGTGGAACCTGGGTGCTGCAGCAGCACCGTACTCGGTGCTGCTGGGATGCGCAGCAGCGCCGTGCTGTGGTGCTGCGCATAGCGCCGCTACGTCTGATCAGGGTGAGCGTCGCCCCAAACCCCCTCTGTACCTTCTTCCATGTGTTTTATTTTAAGGTTTACAGGTGTTTGAATTTTTGGGGATGGGGGCTTCTTGTGTAAATTAGATGATTTCAAGTTCTTGGCTGCAATTTTAAATTAGGGTTAAGTATTTAATGTTTCGGCTCCTTAAATTAAAACTTTGGTTATTCAGCCTCCTAAGGTTAAAATTCATCCAATTGGGCCTTTAAAGTTTCGGGTTTAATAATCCAGTCCCTAAAGTTTGAAAATTAATTAATTTGGGTCATTAAAGTTCTGAATTTTGTTATTAAGCCCCTAAAAGTTCATAATTGGTTTAAGCTGGCCCCTAAAGTTTTAAATAATTAATTATTGGATCCCTAAAGTTTTGCATAATTAAATTTTGACTCTTAAAGTTTTCAATAATTAATTATTAACTCCTAAAGTTTTGAATAACTAATTTTTGATCCCTTAAGTTTTGAATTATTAACCCTAAGGTTCCTAATGTTTTTAGATTACTCAAATATGAAAATTTGGTGATTTACTTTTTCAAATTTTGGTACAAATGACTCTTTTCAGAGATATAATATTCGAAAATGAGTTAATTGAAGCAACATGTTGCCAAAACAACTTCTCTTGTGAAAATTAATTAACTTCAAATATTAAGATGTGTTTGTGTGTGTATGTGTTATTTATGCGAATATTTGATCGGCTCAAATGAAGATCAATATTTAGCTGAATTGCACATACACATGTGGTGATAAATATGTGTCGATTATTTGATTTAACGTATGATCAATAAATAAGTCCAAAGAAAATTTTATTGATTGACATGTTTATTTATTGTCAATGTTTGATCACTTCAACAAAAGTACCACTTACAAGTCAATATTTCTGTCAAAAGACTAAATATTGATGTTGTGTTGGTATCTTGTGATGAGCCATACCATTATTTGAAATTGTTATTTACATAATAAGGATTGTGAGGATTTCAAATTAATCGTTCTCTAATTCAATTTCAAATTCTGCTTCTAATATCTCTGCTAACATCAATTATATTCCAATGCTTAATGACACCAACTTTAAAGCATGGCGAGAAAACGTAATGATTGTTCTCAAAATCATGGATCTGGATCTTGCTTTACGGGTCGATCAACCTACTACACTTACTGAGTACCTCTAATGACAAAAGAGATTGAAAAGTGGGAATGATCTAACCGCATAAGCTTGATGGTCATAAAGCGTGCTATTCTAGAAGCATTTCGGGGCACTATGTCCAATAAGGTGACTACGGATAAGGTTTTCCTTAAGGATCTTCAGAAGATGTTTGCCAAGAATGAAAAATGCTGAAACTAGTACACTTTTAGCAAACCTTATCTCAATGAGGTAGAAAGGAAAATGAAACATACGGGAGTACATTATGGAAATGTCTAATATTGCTTCAAAACTTAAAGTACTCAAGTTGGATTTATCTGAAGGCTTGTTAGTGCACTTAGTTCTGATATCCCTTCCGACATAATTCAGTCAATTCAAGATGAGCTACAATTGTCAAAAGGATTCATTATCTCTTAATGAGCTCATCTCACACCGTGTTCAAGAAGAGGAAAAATTGAAGCATGACAAGACAGGAAGTGCTCATTTAGCCACACCTCTAAGGACAAAAAGAACAAGAAAACGAAAACTGATAAGGAAGCTACGAGTACAACATTACAAAAGAAGGAGCATAAGGAACCAACTGAGGATGGTTGTTTCTTTTGCGGAGCTGCAGGTCATAAGAAGAAGAATTGTACCAACTATCACGCATGGTGTGCAAAGAAAGATATTCCTCTTCATTTGGTTTGTTTTGAGGTTAATTTAACTTCGGTACCTAGAAAAACTTGGTGGATAGATTTTGGTGCAACAACTCACATCAATGTGTCTATACAGGGTTGCCTAAGTTACCGAAAACCAAGTGATATCAAGACAGTGGAAGTAGAAGCAATAAGAAAATTTAGATTATTGTTAAAGACTGGATTTTATTTAAATCTTAATAAGACATTTATTATACCGTCTTTTCGATGGAATTTGATTTCTATTTCTGCTTTGGACAAATCCGGTTATTATTGTTCATTCGGGAATGGAATATTTAGTTGTTACATGATTCAAAATTGGTTGGTTTCGGTTCTTTATCAGGTTACGATAATCTTTATTTAATTGATACGATTACTTCTTTTAATGAATCATTTCATGTAAGTACTCGAGGTGTAAAGCGAAAATTAACCTGCGAGAATTCGACCTCGTTATGGCACAAGAGATTATGTCACATCTCTAAGAGGAGAATTGAAAGATTTGTGTCTAACGAAATTCTCGAACCCCTCGACTTTACAAATTATGATATGTGTATTAGCTGTATAAAGGAAAAACAAACCAATAAAAGGAGATT
>CAIGRB010011653.1:3201-36312 GCA_903798255.1 Fraxinus quadrangulata
CGAGTGCCTCCTTCACTTGTAAGTTTATGCGTTCAGTTCTTTTTCTATCTATTGTACATTTATTTTAACACCTTCATTTTCTTATATTTATCTTGACTTCCTCGTTTATGTTTCTTCATTCATGGTAACTTCTTTGTTCTCTGTTTCTTGGTCCTTTTTGCCACAATGGAGTGAGCTTATTTTACTATCTTTGTTTGCAGGTCTTTATTGCTATTTCCTTAATTCTTGGGGATGGGATTTACAATTTGATCAAGATAATAGCAATAACAATCAAGGAGTTGTTCAGAAGTAGCACCAAGCACCATAATATTCCAGTCGTCAAGGATGATGCAAGTGGAAGTTAGTTTTCCAAATTGTTTTGTTCTGTTTCATTATATTGCAAAATTGTGCTTTTGGCTCTCTTTACACTGACAACATACAAACTCATTCACATACAGTAGATTTAGTTACCTTGTTCCCCAACCTCTAAGCCATCCCATAGCTTCAATTTTTGAATTATGATTAATGAAAAAAAATTACTTTACATAGGATTGTCATTTACCACTAGTCACCATCAATTTCTGTTATCGATACGTGTAGGCATTGTTTCAAACACAATGCAGGGTGAATATGGCAAATTGTGACATTTAAGGTGTTGTTCTTGTATCCGTATTTTCTATTAAAACTAATTGACTTTCAACAGATAGTGACCGATCCAAGTTACTAGTGGAGCAGAGGAAAAGAGATGCAGTTTTCCTGAAAGACGGGATACCTTTCTGGTTTGCAGCCTCGGGATATGTTGCCCTAGCTGCTATATCTACTGCTACAATGCCAATGATCTTTCCACCTCTTAAGTGGTATTTAGTACTTTGCTCCTACATAATTGCACCTGCCCTTGCCTTCTGCAATTCATATGGTACTGGGCTCACAGACTGGAGTCTGGCTTCTACTTATGGAAAGATTGGCCTCTTTATTATTGCTTCACTGGTCGGAAGCAGTGGTGGGGTCTTAGCCGGATTGGCGGCTTGTGGGGTTATGATGTCTATTGTCTCTACTGCTGCTGATTTAATGCAAGATTTTAAGACTGGCTACCTTACTCTGTCATCAGCAAAATCTATGTTTGTTAGCCAGTTAATTGGAACAGCCATGGGCTGTGTAATTGCACCCCTCACATTTTGGATGTATTGGAGCGCCTTCGATATTGGTACCCCCAATAGTCCGTACAAAGCACCATATGCTGTTATATACAGGGAAATGGCCATTTTGGGAGTGGAGGGCTTCTCTGAACTTCCCAAGCATTGTCTGGCTATATGTTCTGGATTCTTTGTGGCAGCTCTGGCCATAAACCTCTTGAGAGACATGACCCCTAAAAAGGTTTCCCAGTTCATACCTATTCCAATGGCAATGGCAGTCCCATTTTATATTGGTGCTTACTTCGCGATTGACATGTTTGTTGGCACCGTAATATTGTTTGTATGGGAGCGGATAAATAGGAAGGACGCTGAAGATTATGCAGGCGCCGTTGCTTCTGGTTTGATATGCGGTGATGGAATATGGACTATACCATCTGCAATTCTTTCCATCTTCAGGATCAATCCACCCATATGCATGTACTTTAAACCTACTTCAAGTAGCTGAACAAGTTAACCCACCCGAATGTGAGTTTGAATTGCTTAGTCCTTGGAACTTGCTTCCCGTCGCCTGTAATTAAGATGTATTATTAATTTGTTTCCCATTTTTAGGCATTTGAAGTTCCCCCTCTGATTTAACTGAAGTTCATATATTTAAAGGGTTGTTTTTAATAAATAGGTGCAGTATCTCTCTCTTTTTTGGTAGGGAAGGAGGGTCGATAACTTTTTTTTTTGTCTCGGCACGTTCTCTCTTCTTATGAAATAGGAAGATGCTAACATATTTTTTAATGACCATTTCATTTATTAAGAAAAAGGTAATGTGCAAAGATGTCAAAAATGAATTGGGGGACAACAAATTCAAGAAGTTGATCTTAGCTTGTCTTTCCAGGTCTCACTTTCATCTCCCGGCACGTATACGTACACGTATATCCATAAAACATCTAACTAATTAAAAGGAGGGAGTTAGGTATGGCTACAAAAATCTTAGAAGAGCAAATGGTTGATTTGATGATTGAGACAGAGACTGCTAGAAGAATTAGCTTTATTTCTTATCGAATCGCATGCATGCATGCAATGCAATCCTCTTATCTTTGAATTTTGGGTAAATAATAATTGAACAAGTGCATCTTTTGACACTGTCATGGCATCCATATGTGACAACCAATTCAATCAGGAACGCACACACATACCGCGAGCATACCCCAATGCTCTTCTCCACGTCATATCAATCGCTATACTTATATAAAGAAATACACCATTTGAAAAAGAATTAAGCACAAGTTTGACACTCCATTATCTGTTTGAGTCTGTTTAAAGTTTTATTAAAATAAATGTATAAAAAATTATCGTCTCATAACAGTGTCAAACTTGATGTCGAATTTTATGTACATGTTGCAAGATTGTTTGAAAAATAGTCGAGACTATGTTTGTAGACTTTTTATATAGGTTACAAAAATATGAAAAATATGTTTCTTGTTGACATCACAATTGATATCCTTCTATGCGTAGAAAATTTAGTTATTGATTGAAAAAAATACTGTTATAATCAATATATATAATAATCTATCAAATTTGATTTGCATAATGCATGTCTTGGCATTGTTGAGCAGCGTCGGTGTCAACTCAACTATATTAACTGTACAATTAACATATGTCACATGTAAATTGACTTGTTAGTGCAGAACTTTGCTGCCGCCTAAATCCACCAATAATCCCAAAGTGCTAAATAAGTTGATATTGAGTTCAATAAGTAGCTTTGGAACCCGAAATTAAGAATTACATTCTCCACTTACTTTCGCTATAAAAGGGAAATATTCTCATTTTGGGAGATCTCAAATCCAAGTTAATTGAAGCGATCACTCTTAAAAATTGTGACAAATTTCAATCCTATATCAATATGTAATAAAATTGATTATTAAAATTATATTGCTTCAGTTCTCAAGCCCCTAAAAATGCGACATCTCAATATTGCATTCACTTTACTTCTCTCACCGTTTTCGACGTCAAGTTTCACTATATGACTGGTTCGATGTTCGAAATGTCGTGATTTAAGTGAAAAGTTATATCATGTGTACATATAGAACTATCTTATTCAAAATTTTCTCCCAAAAATTATACACGCTCACTCTTAATTAAAAATTACTCTTTTGACTTCTGTTTCGAAGCTCATGTTATGCTCAACTTCCCATCTTGACCATCTTATGAGGCTAATAGAACTACTCATTTTACAGATCTCGAAAATTCAACCCTTCTTGAAGTTGATACAAAATTACTATAATTTCGACCATCCATAACAAAAGTATATATATCACATATTGTGCTATGAATAAAGTAAGATATATGTGGAGAATGAAATAAATCAAATCATCAAGAACATCAAGACTTTACATGGAAACTCAAAATGGGAAAAAAAACCACGGGTAGAAAGGAGAATTCACTAGATTAAAATCAATGGATTATTGTTACAAGATTTGATGTTCTCAACCAAATTGAATATTTTCTAATGCTATGAAGAACTAATAAGTCGTAGAGTATATATATAACCCTAATAATAGTGTTTTAGATGGAATGGGCATCTCAAAATTCATCAAATCGCAAGAACAAGCTTGGGTTGGACGTCATCAGGGCTCGAGCGGTGTCCTCATGCCTAGAAAGCGACGCCTCCAATGCTTGAGTGCTAAGTTCATGCGCAGCAAGAAACAGATCTTTGTTTTGAATGCTAGAGCGGGAGATGAGCGCGAAATGAGCCAAAATGCGGCTATTTCTTCTTGGTTCATCTTTAGACTTCTTCTTCTTAGTCCATCTTTAGACTTCTTCTAGACTCTTCAATCAAACCACCAATACCCAAATGAATTTGAGTCACGCTTCAATAAATCTCCACCTTGACACATATTTCGATTCAAAGAATTACTCTTCACTCTTCAACAAGCAATTCTTCACCTCTTCCGTACAAACCCTTAAGGGGCTAATTCAGCAACAAATACTAACCAAGTCCAAACAATACTCAAACTTGGCCACAATGAGTGTCTTTGTCATATAGCGGGATTCTGCTTGGTATCAACTTTGCTCACTACAATTTCACCACGAGCAATCACATCACGTGCAAAATGATACCTCATATCAATGTACTTTATCCTTTCGTGAAACATTTTATCCTTTGTTAAAAAAAATTGCACTCTGATTGTCACAAAAGATTGTACATCTGCAAGTCTTCACTGATTTTACCAAACAATCCCCTCAACCACCTAATTTCGGTACAAGCGTCTGTAATAGTCATATACTCTACCTCAGTAGTAGACAACGTCATTGTATTATGTAAAGTGGTCTTCCAACTGATAGCTCAATCACATATGGTAATCACATACTCAGTAAGAGATCTCCATTTATGAAGATCTTCTACGAAATCTGAATCAACATTCAAAATGACTCCCTTTGTACTTCTCCCAAAATGTAAACAAGCATTAGTAGAGCCACGCAGGTAACTGAAAGTCTACTGTACTACTTTTTAATGTTTCTTGTCAAGATTTGTCATGTATATGCTAACTATACTGACTACATATGTTGAATCTGAATGTGTACAAGCCATAGCATGAGTGATTCAACTCACTCGAATAAGGAACCCGTGACATATAACATTTTAAAGTGGACTACCAAAGGAATACTAACAGCATTTGTATTCAACATATTAAACATGTAAAGTATTTTCTAAATGTACCATTTATGACTCAAGTATAATTTGTCAGCCTTCCTATTCAAGATCTCAAGTCCAAGTATCTTATTTCCTGCTCCCAAATCCTCAATATCAAACTCTTTATTGAGCTGAGCTTTCACCTTTCTTATCTCTGCTTTATCCTCGACAGCTATCAACATACTATCGACATATAGTAGTAAATATATAAACGACCCATCACCACACTTCCTAATGTACACACAACTATAATAACCTTTTATTTTAAAATCATGAGTAGTCATGAATGAGTCAAATATTTTATACCACTGTTTCGGTGATTATTTAGGCCATAAAAGGGACTTCTTCAACAAACACACATAGTTCTCTTTTTTCGTGACTGTAAAACCCTCTAACTGTTGCATATAGATGTCCTCATCCAATTCTCCATGAACGAATGTTATATTCACATCCAATTGCTTAAGCTCCAAATCAAGCTTAGCCATAATATAAGAAAAGGTCTAATTGAGCTATGATTTACAAGTGACGAAAATACGTCTATGAAATCTACACTTGAAATTTGACTGTAACCCTTAGCCATTAACATTTCCTTTTACATGGTTTCTTCAACTTTTGATGTACCTTCTTTCATTTTGAACACCTACTTACAACGAACATCATTCTTCTCCTAGGGAAATTTCACTAAGTTCCACGTACCATTCTTATGAAGTGATTATATTTCCTCTTGCAAAGTAACTATCCATCTTCTGGAATCATTACAATTCACTACTTCTATTTATATAGCGTGCTCTTCACCGAAATCAATATTTTCAGCCACATTTAAGGCATAAGCTACCAAATCAACTTCTCCATACCTATGTGAAGGTCTAATCTCTTTTTTAGGTATGTCTTTAGCAATTGAATATTGCGATACCACTGGTGGTGGTGTCAAAGCGGTACATTCTTTCACTTCTAAACTAGACCGAGCTGAAAACCCTGGTTTAGATCTAGAATCGATCTCAAACTCCACCTAAGTATCTGACTGTTTCTATTGATTTGTATTACCAAAATCTTTGAAAGGTAAATTTTGAATCATAACATGTTCGTGAAACACCTCATCTCTACTAATCACCACCCTATTTGTTTCCAGAGACCAAAATTATATCCCTTAACACCAAATTTATAACCAAGAAAAATGTACTTTCTAGACATTGGCTCCAATTTTTCATTATCTACATGAGCATGCATATGGTACTAGACCATACTTCTTTTGGAGTTCTTTTCTCAATAACAATTGAGGGTGAATGGCTACTAAGAAAATAGGTTATATAATCAGCTTTATCCTAAAATGTATTTGACAACCAAGCATTTGAAAGCTTACAACAAACTTTCTCCATCAAAGTTCTAATGTATCCATTCCTCCTGCAAAAATGACATACTTTTTCTCTATGTTTAGACTTCGACCTGCCTCTCATATACCACCAAGATTCCTATCTTGAATCCTCTCACGAACAACCAGGTCATCTGCTTAATCCTCTAATCTAACCACGTGATACTTTATCTTCTTCTTTAACAGTAAAGCAGCATAGACCATATCAATTATAAGAGTATCACGACTATAGAGAATAGTGTATGTAAAAGTCATATATGATGATGATAGTGAACACAACAAAATCAATCCAAAATCCTCCTCATCATATTTGACCTCCATATTCTCAAGATCAGTTATAATTTCTTTAAAAACTATTAAGTAATCCGTAATAGAAGTACCTTTAGACATGCTATGAGAATATAAGCATTGCTTCAAGTGTAACTCATTGGTAAAACTCTTTGTTATACAAAGCCACTCCAGTTTCAATCACAACACAATGCCATTTTTCTCCTTAAAAACATTCTGAAGAATATAATTTGAAATATGGATGTGAATTTGTGACAGGGCATTTCGATCCCTACACTGCTTTTTTTCTTGCATCTAAGTAGAAGATATTTTATCAAACCCTAATTGGGCATCATCCAAATCCATCTGTATGAGCACGGCTTGTATCCTTACATGTCATAGTGAAAACCTCGTGTTGTAATCCAAAAATGGTATATCATACTTCATTGTTGCCATGCGGAAGATCAATCTCGCTTTGATACCAGTTTGTTATGAATAAAGTAAGATATATGTACAAGATGAAATAAACCAAACAATCAAGAACACTAAGATTTTACGTAGAAATCTAAGATGGAAAAAAAAGCCATGAGTAGAAGAGGTGAATTCACTAGATCAAAATCAATAGATTGTTGTTACAAGTTTTGATGCTCTCGACCAAATCTTATATTTTCTAATGATATGAAGAGCCACAAGTCATGGAGTATATATACGATCCTAATAATAGTGTTTTAGATGGAATGTAAATCTTCAAATTCATCAAATTGTGAAAATAGACTTGGGTCGGACATCACCAGTGCTCGAGTGGTGCCTCCGACGTTCAAGTGCTAAGCCGTGCGCAGCGAGTGCCAGACGCCTTATTTTAAGCGTTTGAGTGAGAGATGAGTGCGAAGCGAGCCAAATGTAGCGACTTCTTCTCCTTGGTCCATTTTAGACTTCTTCAAGGCTTCTTCAATCAAACCACCAATACCCGACGGAATTCGAGTTACACTTCAACACATCAGTTGAAAATGTCCCTAGTACGAAAATGTTGTATGGAATTGAGGTTAGTTCATTTGACCAAGTTTGGGTGAATGATGACTAAAAATAACCACCATCGAAAATGAATTTGTGCTTACGTGTATCAAGTGTGTAACCTGCCACATTGTTGATACGTTCTTCCTAAAGTTTTGGTGGCTCTTTTGATCTCAAAGATCATTGTAGGGTTAGTTATTCTTGGGTAAACATTGCCTGGACGTTCAGCATTTTTTTGTTGGCATCTGTTCCTTATTTATCCTCACCTATTTGGTAGAGGTTGAAGTAGATCACTCTACAAGTAGAGACATGTTATGTGGCAGGGGTCATGGTTACATATTTTTCTGACATGATTATTGTATTAGGATACTACCCTTGTGGCTTTGTTTCCACATCGGCATCATTCATTTGTGTGGGGTTTAGGATTTCTTCGATGTTATAGGTTGGGATATTGAACAGTTTTAAAGCATACCACTCTATTTTGATGTTCCTGATCATATTATGTAGATGCCACGAGGGATGATAGTTTCTCTACCAAATCTACCCGGCAGCTTCTCGCTCAAGCCGTTCTACTTCGGATATCTATCATATGATTTGGAGCTCGATTATTGTGTCAAAGACATCCTTCTTTAGTTGGTGTTTGTGGAAAGGCTTACTCCTAGTTGACATTGGGATTCAACGGTAGATTTGGTGCCATCTAACCTCTCGATGTAAGTGTTGCTCGGTGATTGGACCATTCCAAACTTATTTAAAGGAAGTAGAATTTTGGACCAAGTTTGGTCTCATTGTGATTCAGTGATGGGTTGGGTGTCATCATACCTTCCAACGTTAGTGTTTCATGATGATTGAGATCATTAGGCACCTATTCATAGGCAATGAAATTTCAGACCAGGTTTAGCGTCATTTCTCTAACATATCACGCATCTACCTTTCTTTGAGGGTTTGTGGTCTATTTAGGCTACTCTTAAACATATCATGCATCTACCTTTCTTTGATCGTGACACTATTTTCCACACTTATAGTGAGGAAAACCAAGTTGCTCGCTCACTTGTGATAGAGGGATGTAACTGACACAGCTATCAGGAAGTATAATCCTCTCAACTTGTCTCGATGACTTCGTGCACTTTAATAGATTAACAAATATGACATTTTCACATTCGGAAGCCTTTAAATTTTTTGTTTCATTTTTCATATTTGTAAATGAGGTAGTGTGTTCTTATTTACTGTTTTCATCTTATACTTTTGTTTAGAGGTCAGGTTTATACTCCTCTCTTATATTCGTTTATATTCCATTTATATCATGGTAAGAAATCCTAATCCCCCATCCTAACTTGATGGAGTCTAAAAATACACAGGGTTTGCGATGGTACAAGATAATATGAAAATTTGCACTAATCCTACATTTTAAAACTATACAATTAGGCATCTTTGTAGTGGTTCATGGAAATTCTTGTCACCTTCTCGTGCACTTTCCACATTTTTTCTCAAACTTTTGTTTTCCTTCCTTGTCTTTATTTGGTAATTATATTCCTTTACAAGTTTATTTAAGATACTCCTCTATGTTATATTAAATTCACTTATTTAATACTCTAATAAGGTACCATCTGTTAAGAATTTAGGAATATAACATGTTAGATACGCAAGGCACTCTAATGCTTAATCATTATTTTTAGAGCATGACAATTCACTTTATCAAGTTTATTTCACGTTGAAACTTAAAATCTCCCAAAAGCCTATTCTTACGTAGGAAGAAAACCGTTTTCCAAATATATCTTAATTCAATATTCTTCTTCTACCACTAGGACTCAATTACGATTATGCAATTTTACATATATTTTTACGATTTTATAATTGTTAGCGGTAAAAAATGTTTCATTCTATCCCAAAAGTCACATATGTATTGTCCTTACAATTTACCAAGCAGACAAGTTCTAAGCCAACGAAATGTCACTACCACGCGAACTCTGATGCTTAAGTTAGTATATTTTTTAGATGTTTATATTTATATTTAGTTGAGGGCCATAATTATTGTCTTCCATTCTCCATACCATTGAATATTCATAACCAAATATTACAAGTGATGACATAAGCAGAGATAACATGTGGTGTAAGCACGTCATTTTGCAATGACAGCTTTTTGCCCAAAATCTCTACTAGCTCAAGAGAGATGGATATAATTTTCATGACTCGGGATATAAGAGGAGCTTGAGCTTCCACTGTTAGCTTTGTGGGTTTGTGACCCAAATTCAATTGGATTTTTTTGGAAAAATATTGTTTCTTTTATTTCTGCGTTTTTTATTGAAAACGTATTATTTTATTTATTCAACATTTTTTATTAGAAAAATATTGTTTCCTTTATTTCATAAATTTTTTTTATACAATTTCCATCTTTAAAAACATTTTTAGGGTTTTGATATGTCCCCTGTAGATAGTTGGCTCTTCTTTACAAGCTGCTTATTGAAAGTTAGAATCATTTTGTAAGAACATAATTATTGCATTTTCTCTCCATTATGGTTGTTGAATAAAATCTCAAATTCCTCTATCAAATTAAATTCTTATTTCTTGTGTTTTTGTTCGCTATCAATATTTCATATCGTGCCATATAATCTCGTCTCGTTTTCAACGAGTGGTATCAGAGCTTTAGTTTTTTATTTGTTCGAGGTTCTTGTTCTTGATGGCAACCATGAGTATGAAATTTCACTTTTGGATTGCAGCACTAGATTCTCATTGAGACAAGTGAAGATACGAGTTGTACTTGCGCAGATGGATTTGGATGATGCGTTGTCGAGATTTGATAAAATGACCTCAACTTGGTTGACGGAGGAGAAATAACGCAAGGATCGGAAGGCACTTCATATATTCACCTTCATATTTTGAATAACATTCCTCGAATGTTTTGAAGGAGAAAATGGCAGGTGTGTTGTGGTTCAAATTGGAGCAATTGTGCATGACTAAAAGTTTAACCAGCAAATTGCACCCAAATCAGCATTTGTATTCTCATTGTATGATAGAAGGCGGATTGTTGAAAGATCATCTAGATGTTTTTAAGGAGATCGTCGCTGATTTGAAGAATTTAGAGGTAATGTATGATGATGAAGATTTGCCCTTAATTCTTTTGTATTTGTTGCCCACTTTGTTTACTTCGTTTAGAGACACGATTTTATATAGTCATGATACTCGTACTATTGAAGATATATATGATGATATGTTTTCAATGGAGAAGAAGAAGCATTTGGTTGGATCCGAGACTAGAAATGGAGAATGCCTTGTTGTTCATAGTGGTCATAAAAGGGTAGGTTGAAATTTAATTTCAGTAATCAAGTTTGTTTTTGTTACAAGAACAAAGGACACATCAAAAGAGATTGCAATAAGTTGCAGAATAAAGAAAATTTGATTGCAAATCAAAAGGGAAAGTAATCAGAAACTACATGTGAAGTTGATATCCTAGTGGACTACTTGAGTAATGGAGATGTGTTGGCTATTTCGACAGTAAGTATAAACCTAACGAAGGTTGAATTTTGGATACAACTTGTACTTTTCATATATGTCCTAATTGGATTTTGTTTTCAACATATGTAACAGTTTTGACATGTGTCATGGTTATGGAAAACAAAGTATCTTGTCGGATAGCTAGTATTGATAGAGTCAGACTTAAACTAATGGATGCGACAGTTAAAACACTTGATCAGGTTCGACATGTTCCAGATTTAAAGAAAATTCTCATCTCGTTGAATACTCTTGATTCAAAAGATACAAATTCTTTGGTGGAGGTGGAGTTTTGAGGGTTTGCAAAGATGTCTGTGTTGTATTAGAAGGGCGAAAAAAGTCCCAGTTATGCGTCTTATAAGGTTCTGCAAAATTCGTGAAGAACAATCAACAAATGTTTAGTATTGTGATAGATATTAAATTTGGTACAACACCATTGAGATTTGTTTGGGGTTCATGTTAAAGAATACAGCTCAGTCGAGTTCGGAGGATATGGGTAATGCCGCTTTACCACCACCTTTGGTGCCATCATAATCAATTGTTAAGGACAAACCCATTGAAGATAGGTACATGGATGCTGATTTTGTTGCCCATGCTTTAAGTGTATTTAAAAGGTGTTCAGTCCAGCAATGAGCATTCTACAAAATCATTTAATATTGATTCTGTTTCAGGGTATGTTTCGGCCCTATTTGTAAATTTTAAATCATTTGTGTTTTTGGTTGAACCCGAGGTAATTCTGTGAGAACTATGCTTGGATTCATTTAAGCTAGTTAGATATCATGGAAGAAGTGGACAATTTTTGATTCGTTGGAGAAGTTAGTTTGGTTCTTATTCATTAGTTCAGTTCATTCCAATCGAATTTTTTCTCCATGTTGAGAAATTTTAGAGTTTCGTTCATTGGAGTAGAATTTGGGTCAAGGTAATCAATGAGAGTTTCTCGCTCCGCAGAGCCTATAGTATCTGATATGATTCCTGAAAAATGCATAATTCGACCCTAACAATACCTAAAGGGGGTAACAACACCTAAAGGGGGTGAATAGGTGTATAATGCAGAATTAAAATTGTTAATGAATTAAATAGCAACAAGTCACTTTTCAATTCTTTTCTAGATGATTATTCATACAAGTCAAGTTTAGTACTAAGTTTGAATACCGCAGTAGTATAATCAATCAATATAATAAAAGCAGTAATCAATACCAGAATGATCACGGAGAAACCCAACTAGAAAAAACTCTGGGCATTTTACCAGTCAATCCACTATAAACGAATTTAACAACTTACAGTCTACTAGACTAAACGACCCGTACTATCTGATCTACCGACTGCACTTCGACAGCTCTCCCTGGATCATATGCTCCCCTGCACTAATCCTTAGTCGTTGTTTCCAAAGCTCTCCGTGGAATCTGCTACCCTACAGCACTCTAAGACTTGTGAATTCGTTTATCTCCCGTGGATCACGAAGAACGACCCGTTCTTCACAAACAGGAACTCCTGTCAACTTCCGTCAATCTTCAAAACTCTGACCAGATTTAGAGGAAGTGGTGTTTTGGTATTTGGATTATTAGACTGATGTTTTTCTTACCAAAACTCTCACATAGATGAAGGTTGAAAGAATATTATATGAAGGAATAACCTTAAGTCAAGGTAGTAATAAAATGAAAATTACAGATTCAAAATATGATTCAAACTTCTAAAAACTGTTTTGAATGAAATTTTCAATTCATGATTCAGTACCTGTTTCCTAAAATAGATAACTCAAATGCCATGTGTAAAATGTGTCGAAAACATGATCAATAATAAATATAGTTCAAACAGTTTAAGTATAAGAATCTTTTAAGCAATCGTAACTCATGAAATATATTTTTCAGTTTTATATCACAAGCTAAACTAAGACATAGTATCAATACAACATACCAAAATGAAACATTGACACTATAAAAATATCAAAAACTTAATTTAGCGAAACTGAAGTTAAATATGTAAATACTTCCCCTTATTGCAAACTTTCAAAATTTTAAAACAGTAGTTAAATGTATCTATGTCTCACCCCAACGACTCCTCAGACATAAAATGCAAAACAATGCAAAACTCAATTTCATTTAATCATTTAATACTTCCCCTGTGTATACTCTCTCTCTCTCCCTTTTTCTCAAATGACTAAGGGAACAATTTCAAATTCAATTTTAAACATGAATATATGACAATCCAAAAAGCAGTTGATAACATATACAAGCATAATTTACAAGTACTAAAGAAGCCACTTACTCAATTTAAGTCAGAATGGAGTAAATTGTATAAGTGACCCATGTGTGTCAAGTGTCACTAATCATCTGTAAGTAGGATTTCAAACCTTAATTTTGTGAGAAATGACATGCTAAAGATCACTACCAATAAGTATATTTCTCTACTTATGAAAGTCAAACCATAAAGCACAGTAGAATCTATAATAAATGCTCATTTTGTATTAATATATTTTTTCTCCCCCTGATTTTGAGCATATTTTATTTCACATATTTCAATATTTTAAACTCACAATTATTTTTCACATCTTAAATGCAGGCTCTTCTTCATTAAGCGATCAAAATGACCCATGTAATGAGCTTTAGGTCGGTTAACCTAAATCAATTGACCATAGGCACCAGATTATAAAAAACTCAACATGCTTAATTACTCAAGTCAAATAAACTTCGAAGAAGAATATAAGATATTGACATTTTTATAGCAGGGGATAAATTAGAGTTTAGGTCTAATAAATAAGGTCAATTCATGTTCAAAGTCACCTTACTAACATGTGACTGTCATCCCAAATCTCACACACGCGGTAGAGTCTCACTAACAAAATCATAATGTGCAGTGCAGATGATAAACGAAGACACATATACTAAATACTCTATATCAACCCAAACAAATATATGGATTTTCTACGTAGAAAACAAACAAATAGCTGTGATGCATGCATAAATCAATGTCACACAATGAGAAAGCTAAGCATGCATCAAAAACACCTAATCAGTTAGGTATGTAAATGCTCTTACCTTTTAAAACACTGTGATATATAATTTTTAAGATCACCATTTTTCACTTAGACTTGCCTAGTACTAGAACGATTCCCAAACAATAGTGTCACCAACTCGGTCAAACAACTCACTTGATTAGTAAGGAATCCAAGCTGACCAACAAACTCCTAATTTCTATTCCTATTAAAGCTCTTGACTCTTTGTCTATTCTGAAATTTATGACATTTAGATCGTATGTGTCCCAACTCACCGCAGTGAAAGCATGTCGGGACAAACCTAGGACCAATGTTGTGTGGACACTGATGTCTATTCCTAGGTCGACGAGTCATACGCTGTCTATTAGGCCTCTGTCTTACATGTCACTTATTCTTAAGGTCGAGGGGTTAGGCACATGTTTGGATTGGTCAGTAGAAGGGACAAACGTAATCTTAGAAATACTAGTACTGTTTTCCTTAAAACTTAGACCTCGCTTATTTCCAACTGGCTTGCCCATTCCTAAAATGTTATCTAACTTTTCAGAACCACTAGAGAATGCAAGCAGTTGAGACTTAAAATATTCTAGATCATTCAGAAGGTTCTTAACCTGGATTTCTAATGTTTCTTTCTCAGTGGTCAACTCGTTCAGATTCTTGGTGGAGTCCTGAAGGTCACCTATAAGTTTTTTTCTCTCTCTTTCTCTCTCTCTCTCTCTCTCTCTTTTCAAGCTCATTTACCTTTCTTAGCACAACTATATTGACTTTGTTTTATTTTAAGACTCTCCTCAAATAATTCACTATAAGATTCGTGAATATCAAGTTCATCCTCATATTCTTCATCGAATTCCTCACTTTTTTTCATCATTTTCAATCTTCTCAATTTCCTTATTAGATTCTATCGTAGCTATAGATGTGAAAGCCATAAAATTTTGTTCATCCTCACCACCAAATGTATCACTCTGAGCACTCGAATCTGATTCATCATCACTCAAGGTCACTGCTAATGCCTTACGTCTTTCTTTATTTGAACTATTTTTCAGATTAGGACATTCATTCATATAGTGACCATAACCCTTACACTCATGGCATCTAATAGACTAAGTTTTCTTAACGGGAGTCCTAGAGTTATTTTTCTCACGTCTATCTTTCGAGAATTTATTAGGGACTTCATTTTTCCTTTCTTGAGGCTTTCTCCTATTTCTTATCACCTTCTGAAATTTTTTAACGAAATAATCTATTTCGTCGTCCCTTAGAGTCTCAGTATAAGTGGACTCGCTCTCATTTTCTCTAATGGTGTTCATGGTGATGGATTTAACCTTTTTAGGTTGAGAAACGATGAGTTCATAGGTTTGAAGGGATCCTACGAGTTCTTCAATTTTAACAGCGTCTAAGTTCTTACTTTCTTCTATAGCAGTAACCTTAGGTGTAAACCTCTTGAGCAGGGATCTAAGGACTTTTCTAAAGATTTTGAACTCGGAGATCCTTTCACCTAGGTTAAAACTCAATAACTATGTCATTCAACTTCGCATAGAATTCATCGAACGATTCATCGTCCTTCATTCTAATTTCTTCAAAGGTCAACATCTGCAATTTAAAATTTTCAACCGTTTTAGTTCTCTCGTGTGTGGTTTCTAAGATATCCCAAAATTTCTTGACAGTTTCACACTCTGAGACTCTCCTATATTCTTCTGCAGACACAGCCATGAACAGGACATGAAGGCCCCTTACTATTCTAATTACACTCATCCAAATTAGTTTGGGTCTATAGTGAGATAGTAGTGGGTGTAACTTCACTAGCAATAGTTGTTGTATGTGGAGCCCACCCATTTTGAACGCTAATCTAAATACGATCATCCAACGCTTTAAGAAAAGCTCTCATTTGGACTTTATGGTAAGCATAATTGCTTCCGTCTAAAAACGGAGGCACGGACAATGGCTGACTCATCTAGAATAATATACTAAGGGTCAGGAATCGATTTAAGGCTTTGATAACAATTGAAAAACCCGTAATTTG
The DNA here is from genome assembly GCA_903798255.1 of Fraxinus quadrangulata. NCBI lineage: Eukaryota > Viridiplantae > Streptophyta > Magnoliopsida > Lamiales > Oleaceae > Fraxinus > Fraxinus quadrangulata. The sequence goes on from CAIGRB010011653.1 coordinate 19,138, forward strand.
ACTCTAACAACACCTAGAGGGGGAGTGAATAATTGTATAATGCAGAATTAAAATTGTTAATGAATTAAACAACAAGAAGTCACTTTTTAATTCTTTTCTAGATGATTATTCATGCAAGTCAAGTTTAGTCCTAAGTTTGAATACTGCAGTAGTATAATCAATCAATATAATAAAAGCAATAATCAACACCAGAATGATCACGAAGAAACCCAACTGGAAAAAACTCCGGACATTTTGCTAGTCAATCCACTATAAACGAAATTAACAACTTATAGTCTACCAGACTAGACGACTCGTACTATCTGATCTACCAACTGCACTCCTGACAGCTCTCCCTAGATCTTGTACTCCCCTGCACCAATCATTAGCAGCTATTGTCAAAGCTGTTCGTGGAATCTACTACCCTGCAGCACTTCAAGTCTTGTGAATTCGTTTATCTCCTGTGGATCACGAAGAACGACCCGTTCTTTACCGATAGGAACTCCTGTCAACTTCCTTCGATCTTCAGAACTCTGACTAGATGCAGAGGAAGTAGTGATTTAATATTTGTATTATGGGACAAATGTTTTTCTCACCAAAACTCTCACATAGATGAAGGTTGAAAGCAATAATGTGGAGGAGTCACTATCTAGACTTTTTCTCAATATTCAACCTTAGAAAAAACGTGCAGATGAATTCTAATATTTATAGGTAGGTCAAGAAACGNATTATATGAAGGAATCACTATGTAGCATCTTTCTCTCAATGTTCAACCTCATCAAATTCGTAGAGAAGAGTTTTGGTATTTATAGGTAGGGCATAGAACAGATGGGTCGAGGAAAAAGCCTTGAAATCGCGAAATAAAAATTTTCCGTATAAGTCTATCGTTCGAGTGAGAGCTCAGCGACGATCGAGCGACGGCCTGTCACTCGAGCGAAGGCTTGACGACAGTCCAGCGACGATATTTCTATTTTTGTAGCTCGAGCCAAACATTTACGACAGTCTAGCGAAAATACGTACTATTTTCCTTCTTTTCTCATTCTCAAAACCCTAGACTCAAACACCAACATTTTTGACTAATTGCACATTACTCCTTGAACTTATACAATATATCAATTTCAGTCATTTTGTTCACAGATTCGCCAATTATATATTATCTAAGACCTAACAATTCCAACTGAGGTTAGCTTGGCGTTTCCATAGAGAATGATGCATGGAAGATGAAACTTTAGCTAAACTCTTACCTCAATGTTTTGTTTTGANAAAAATTCGCGTCGTTTTCCTTCTTTTCTCATTCTCGAAACCCTAGACTCAAACACCTACCCTTTTGACTAATTATACATTACTCCTTGATCTTATACAATATATCAATTTCAGTCATTTTGTTCACAGATTCGCCAATTATATATTATCTAAGACCTAACAATTCCAACTGAGGTTAGCTTGGCGTTTCCATAGAGAATGATGCATGGAAGATGAAACTTTAGCTAAACTCTTACCTCAATGTTTTGTTTTGAAAAAAAACCGTTTGATTGGACAAACACTAGCATTCTTTTAATAAAATTAGCCTCCCTTGATTTACAAGTAGAAATAATAATGGATCTCAAAAAAAAAAAAAGTGTAGATAATGATGATTAATAATTATGATAGTAGTTGACATTAATGTACAAATTTAATTGAACTTCTAAACGAGTTTATAATTATATTCTAATCCATATACCGTCTAATTGAGTAAGCTCCAAACTTCCAACTAACGTAGATGATGGAGCTCTGGGCCCTACTGAATTAGCATAATCAAACCCTAATCATCTTCTTTAGCAACTCAAAGAATGACATCTCTATCTGGACCATATCTGCTTGATTCTGTAAAATTTATTATAAGCTTCTTTAATTTATCTTTGTTTTTCCCTTTTGCAAGGATGGGCCTAGAGTGAGTTTGAAGGGACCCCATTTATTGTTTGCCAAATGTCGTTCTATAATCCACCTACATGTATACTTGAGTTCAATCTCGTATCATACACATTTTTGTCTCTCACTTGCAATCATAGATAGCACCCACTCCCATCTAGACGAGTTCGCGTTGTACCATGATTTTGAACTTCGTATTTGAAGTTTTAACGCATGGTTTTGTAGCTCTGAAAACTTAAAACTCGAGATTTGTATAGTATCGAAGTCTTTTCGTGTTTTCGATTTTCGTATTAAGAGTCTGAATGCGTGGTTGTGTAGCAGTGAAAACTTAGAACTCGAGATGAGTTGTCTAGTTCGATTTTCGTATTCTGGGTTTCATCAAGCTGCGTTTTTGTGTAACAGTGAAGACTTAGCTTAGGGAACCAAAGAAAGAGTCAAAAGTCAAACTTCTGAACAGTGAAAAAGAGGTAGATTTTATTAAATTATCGACAAAGATCCTTAACTCATCGTCTTGGGATTTCAACAATTTTACTCGTCTTTCTTTCAAATTCATTTTTACCCATAAACAGTGAAAAAAACTTGCGGAACCACGGCATCAGTAGAATTCCCTTTTTCCGTTTCTTGAGGTCACCTTTTTCAACACAGACAAAAACGCACAACCCCTTTTGTTTATGCTGATGTTTTTTGCTATTTTATTGTAATTTCTTGTTTAAAAATCATGGATCCCAAGGGCTCAAAGCAGCCACAGGAGCTGTCGAGTTTCTTGAATAACAGCGCCGGGATGGGCGAGATTAAGGCGGCAGAAATGAAAGACTTTCAGATTGTTGTTGCAGAGAAAGAAGAAGGGAAGAAACAGGCACTGGCACCCAAAAGAAGCTCGAATAAAGATAGGCACACGAAAGTTGAAGGCAGAGGGAGGAGGATAAGGATGCCTGCCCTTTGTGCTGCTAGAATTTTTCAGCTGACCAGAGAATTGGGACACAAATCTGATGGGGAAACTATTCAGTGGCTGTTACAACAGGCGGAGTCATCGATAATTGCTGCTACAGGGTCAGGGACTATACCCGCGTCGGCTTTAACAGCAGCAGGGGTTTCTATTTCCCAACAGGGGAACTCTATATCAGCAGGGATTCACCAAAAGATTGATGAATTTGGTGGGCATATGGGGGGGTCAGGTGGGGGAGGGGGTGGGAATAGGACCGGTTGGCCTATGGTAAATTTGGGGAGACCACATATGGCAAGTGCAGGGATATGGCCCCCTGCTGTCAGTGGATTTGGATTTCAGTCATCATCTGGTCCATCAACTATTAATCTGGGTAGTGAGGGTTCTAATTACTTGCAAAAGATTGGGTTCCCAGGGTTTGACCTGTCATCAAGCAATATTGGGCCAATGAGTTTTACCTCAATTATGGGTACTAGTACTAACCAGCAGCTTCCAGGTTTGGAGCTTGGGCTATCACAAGATGGTCATATTGGGGTTTTGAATCCTCAGGCAATGAGCCAGCTTTACCAGCAGATGGGACAGTCTAGGATGCACCCTCAACAGCAGCAGCATCAAAATCAGCATCAGCAGCAACCATCTCCCAAGGATGATTCTCAAGGATCGGGACAGTAGATTGGTTCTTTAACACATTCGAGTTGCGTAGAGCACAAAAGAAGAAGCAGAAGAAGAAGAAGAAGAAGATATTTCTTTGTGGAGAAGATGGATTTTGTAGATGATTGGTTCCACTCAATGTCTAATTACTAAAGAGCATAGATATCCAAGAATTCTACCGGGCTGACAGCTTCATCCGACTCTCAAAATACTGGTGCTCCTGGATCATTTTGTTGTTTCCCTTTTACTCAAGTTATTGTATAAATTATAGATATGTTACATTTTCCTTTTTCATTATTGCTTGTGCTCTGAAATGTGAAGGTTAAAATATTCCTACTGGTTAGTCGGGATGTGGGCTAATGTTCTTGATTATCTTCAAGGGTGTGCTCATCATAGTTCGAAGGCTCTTTACGTGAGTTTGCCAATATATATATTAATTACGTTATTGTGTGAAAATAGGAAACAAGGTATTATGTGCCCACAGTTGTGCAATTTCCTCGTCTGCAGTTTCTGTTTCTGAGATCTTATATTTTGTACAAGCAAGCAATGTTCATTTGTTGCAGCTTCTGGCTTTCTAAAAGTTTCCGCTGGCTAGTGAATCTTTTGTGACTTGTTGCTTGTTTAGATTGGTAAACATTAGGCTTTGGGAGGGGGTACAATATATTCTCTCAGAGAACTCTGATCTTGATTATAGCTTCTCCTTTCTTTTCTCCACAGTGATCTCGTTATAATGTTTATCTCGGAGGAAAGGCTTGATACTTTGAAGTCTGTCAAAGCCAACTAGTTGTGTATTAGCCCGCTTAAGCCTTCAACACCTGGAATAATAAGTAAGAATTTTGAATTTGGTGCTATCTCCGTTAGAGGGGAGTACATACTATGTGGTTTTGGGTGATTCAGGCCGAGGTGACACCAAAGTTCTTCTTTTATTAGGTTTTTGAGGGTTGACAGTTCAATGTGGCCACTTTCGAGGAATTTAGCTTAAATGCACATTTAAGTAAATCAGTAATCTCCCTGTGAATTCTTATGGGATCTGCATTGCTTTGCTTTTTTGCATTTCTAATTTTTTCGTGTGTTACTGCTAACATCTTTATTGTATCGTAGATACTTTGCATTTTTATGATCATTTAGTTTTCCGTATTTTCCAACCACAAGTCATTTTAACATGTCATACTGCACAAATACATTGTTCTGATTCTAGTTTAGGCTCATATGTGCACCAGTGTCCCCTTCCTCATATGCATTGAAACTGTTTCAGAATTCTCCTCTCTTTATCAAGTCTTCCACTGAATTGATTTGCAAACCGGATATTAACTCTGAGCTGATATTAGATAATTTTCGAGAGTTCATGGTAGTACTTCTGTTTTATCTGTGAATATGTTGTAAAAAAGCTGGTGTCTTAGAACTATGGAGAAGCCTTTTAGTGGTTGAATAACAGATGTGAATGAAGAATTATAATTTTCAACTGAAGTCCCGTTATCAACTTAGAGTCCATGCATTTCGAATTCAAAGCTCCTTGGATCACAAAGGACTGATAGATACTTCTAATCTGGTGTAGACTAGAGTCGAGTCGCCTGGTTTGTCTGATCTGTTTACTTTCTTGAGGGAACATCAGTTCTAGTTGTTCCATTGTAGTTGAAGTGTATACGCAACTAGGAAGAGTTCAATGCTCAAACCTCAAATAGCTTCATCTCATTTTCTAGATGACGCGAAAGGGTAGCTTTTTATGCGATAGTCGACGACTGACCACTTAAATCTGCATAAATGATATAGACAAGTAGGCTCAATCGCCATGAATGGGAGGACAGAAAAAATTTATTGTCTAAAAACATCCTGATGAGCAAGTGGCAGCCATGTTAATGCAATTATGCTATACCCAATATAGGGAGAAAGAGTAACAGAAAATGGAAATGCAAAAACAACTAAATCTGAAGCTGAAGAAAGAGGAATATGTGGACAACACATGGGTATTTTCCTTTTTGTGAGTTTCATTCCCATTAAATATGGGCACACAATGTGAAAGGTGTACATTTAATAAGATGGGTATAATGTGAATGTTACAAAATTTAATTTGCATGAGAAAAGTAGGAGAAAGATTCCAATTCTTGGTTTTGTCAAATATGGTAGTAGTGTTGTTGGGCTATAATTAATAACCTATCTCTGTCACCAATAAATGCCAAAGCATTATCTATAAGATATGTGGTGATGCTCGAGCTTATATATTTTTGTCAACCATTCTTCATATTTTGGGTAAGTTGTATTTGTTGGTATGTTAAATTAGAGATTGAAACCATATTTCACTTGTTCGTCAACAATAATAAACGGCGGCAAATCGTCCTTGTGGTGTCAGGATGGATGGATGGATGGTGAAAAGGGTGGACTATTGTCGCTCAACTTTTGGAATAATGCTACTCAACACGGTTTTAAAACAGGGGTGTTGTCAGCACTTGTGTGTTTGATTTTTTTTTTTTTTTTAAACTGTCCAATTATGCTGCGTTATGCGTCGTCTTATTTTTTAACAGTGTCATTAAGTCTGTTTGTGTAGCATGATTGCAACCTTTGACATCCCAAAAACTTTTTTTAGTGTCACGAACTTGCTTTTTGTTTTTGCATGTGATTAGAGGTAAACAAAATAATCCCGCCTCGATCAGTCATGCATTCGTTTCCCCGAATAGTAAAAGGGGCATATAAGTAAAAATGGTTCCCACCTCGAATTTTTTGAATCTATACCAAATTTATTTTATTTTATTTTAGAAAAATAGACAAAAACGAAGAAGTAAATAAATGAGACGAAAAATGAGGATTTTATAATCCTTGCCTCCAATAGTAAAAGTCACGGGTTATAAACATGGTCTTCCCCGAATTTTTCGAGTCCGTCCCATATTCTAATGTTTTCTAATATTCATAAAACAAAAAATAATGTCAGAAAAACAAATACGTAAATAAATCGACGTTAAATGGGGATTTAATAATCTTTGTCCCATTCGTGTCAGTCCTTCCAAAAAGACTCGAACAAGATGGAGATGATAATTGTCACTTTGGCCCTTCCTATCGTCACCCCTATATTTGATTTTAAAAAAAAAGAATTTAAAAGTAGTTTGCGCACATGAATTATGGTAACACGCAACACTATCCTAATCATACAATACCTTGAGAATTTGACAAATAGAGCAAATAATCAAATTCAATATCTGATATTTTCAAGATTAAGGATTTCTTTGGGATGATTTTTGTTTTCTGTAAGAAAAAAAGTATCTACAATTATTTTTGTTTGAAAATTAATTTTTTTTTTTTTTAAAAACTTCATATTTCGGAAACGTTTTTAGAGGAAGTTAAATTGGACCAATTTCCTTTAAAACTCTTCTAACTAACTAGTGGAAGCATTTTTATAAAATTAGTTAAATGGATTCAAAAGCAATTTTTAAATCTCAAAAACTTGTTATTTATTTTTTTTTATTTTTTAAAAATCATGCCAAACAGGCCCTAAATGGATTTTAAAATTTTCATTTTATTCCATTCAGTCTACAACACATTTTTTTTTTACATATAAAAAAAATATTTCTTGTGTAATTTTTTTTTTTTTCACGTATTAGTCCGGCCTGTAATTCAATTCTGGATCCATCCCTGCGTTCGACGTTAATTTTTTGTCGTGGATTCCTTCATGGCACCATACTAAAAACTTGAATTTTCTCGTTCGACAGTTGTGAAAACGAGTTAGGATCATTGCCAAATCCAACACATACATTAGACTCTTGAAGATACTTAACATAATTGTTAGAAATTGTTGATTTCCTTATTCTTAAAAATATATTGAATGGTCACCTATGATTGAGATAAAATATATCTGACAACAATTGACTTCTAAAATTACTAACTAAAATAGAAGTTTAAATTTATTTCAGAAACACCAAGTCCAACAATAATTGAGTTCTGAAATAAACTCAAGGAACTAATTTACCCACTAAAACGTGTCCAACAACAATTGAGTTCTAAAATAAACTCAAACTTCTATTTTCAAATACAAAATTTAAAATGTTATAGTGCCAGCGTTGAAATAGAAACTAAATTACAAGAATAATTTGGAAGCTGAAAAGTGTTTTTGAGACCAAATGGAAAATCAGTCTTTAAAACTAATCTAGAGGATCCACGCCTTCAATAGTTAATTTCAACTAATTTGTAGAATGGATACTTTGTTCACGTGGTTGTGGTTTCCTTAGTATTAGAATTTTGGGGTAACTTGAATTCCTTGTTGAAGTAATTGAAAATTTCTAATTGAAGTGCATGTTAAGAAGAATTCTAATTGAAGTGCATGTTATTAGAATCTCATGTTAAGTTGAAATTTTATTTTGGAAGTTCATTGAGAGTTGAAAATTGGTATCGGACTAAAGACGAGTTTAGGATGGAGAAAACAATTTGGAACAAAAAAAATTAATTAATTTTTGGCCAGAATGCTCGGCGCCGAGACGCCACTTGTACATGTATCTATTTTTCACATTTTCTCACTTTTTTTTTTCATTTTGGACTCCTTTTTTGGCATTCTAATTTATCAACAACTTTATTAGGGAGTTTGGACGTCCCCTATAAATATTAGGCTTTTCTATACAAGTTCATAGTGTGAGAAAAGTGATTGTTAGCTTTTAGGATCATTGTAATATTTCTCCATTTTCATTATTTTTGGTGCAATAAAATCATTTAATTCCTCAATCATTTTCTTGTCTTCTTTTTCTTTTGCTTGCGATCAGATACGGCCATACAATTTCAACATCTTAATCTAGTTGTTGGTTTCATATCAAGTGGTATTGAGCAATACGTGCATTGAATTCCCAACAATTGTTTGTTTTACAACAAGAGTATCGGAGCGCCACGTTCAGCAGTACCGCAAGAGCGGATGGTTTGATTTGTTCGAGGTTTTTTGTTCGTAATGGTTTCTATTAAATATGAAATTTCACTTTTGGATCAAAACACTAGATTTTCGCAATGGCAGGTTAAGATGTGTGCAGTACTCATACAACATGATTTGGATTATGCGTTGTTGGGAATTGACAAGATGTCCGAAATTTTGACCGCAAAAGAGAAATTATGGAAGGATAAGAAGACAGTTTTTCACATTCATTTTCATTTATCGAATACTATTTTTCATGACGTTTTGAAGAAGAGTTCAATAGCTATTTTATGGTTGAAATTAGAGCAATTGTGCATGACTAAAAGTCTTACAAGCACGTTGCATCTCAAGCAGCTTTTATACTCTCATCGAATGACAGAAGGAAGATAATTGGAAGATCACATGACTGTATTTAAAGAGATCGTCGCTGATTTGGAAATTTTGGAAGTAAAGTATGATGAAAAAAATTTGGCATTGATCCTATTGTGTTCGTTGTCCTCTTCATTTTCTTTATTTAGATACACGATCTTGTATAGTCGTGATATTTTCACTATAGAGGAGGCGTATGATGCTTTATTTTCAAAAGAGAAGATGAAGCATCTGGTTTCAGAGGTCAGAGATTGAGAAGGCCTTATTGCTCATGGTGGTTTTGGAAAAGGCAGATCAAAGTTTAAATTTAGTAATTAAATTTGTAACTTCTGTAAGATGAAAGAACACTTGAAGAAGGATTGCACAAATTGCAGAATAAAGAAAGGTTGGTTGCAAATCGATATGGAAAGCAATCAGAGACTTCAGGTGACGCGGACCTCATATAGAACATTGTAAGTGAGGAAGACATCTTAACTATTTCTGACATCAAGTCTAAATCAAATGACGATTGGATTCTGAATTCAACGTGTGTATTTCATATGTGTCCTAATAAAGACTTGTTACTACATATTAAACTATTTCCAAAGTTGTCGTGGTTATAGGAGACAAGACACCTTGTCGGGCTGTTGAAATTGGTATGGTCAGGTTGAAGCTATTGGATGAGACAATTAGAACATTGTCCAGGTTTCACATGTTCTGAATTTGAAAAATAATCTCATCCTGTTGTCTATCTTTGATTCAAAGAGTTATGAATTCCTTGGTGGAGATAGAGGTGGAGGTGGAATTTTGAAGGTTTGTAAGGGTGTCCAAGTTGTATTGGAGGGACAGAAAATATCTCAATTATACATCTTGCAAGGTCGTGCAGAATTTAGAAAAGTCAATCAGCATAGGTGTGGACATTCAGTTTGGTACAATACCTTTAGGAGTTCGTAAAGGGTCGCATTTGAATAATACAGGTCGGTGGAGGTCAGGAGATATGGATAATGTCGCTTTTTCACCATCACTTGCAATGCCATTACATTCAATTGCTAGGGACGTACCCAGTGGAAAAAGGTATGTGGATGCTTGTTCATGCGAAACCCCGTAAGCGTATGAGATCGTTGACAAGTAATAGAATTGATGAGTTGAGAGTATCGTCCCAGAGGGAATAAATTCAAATCAAGTTTACTAACTTTTTATGGGATTCGAATTATATAAACAAAAGAGAATTTGATTTTATTTTATGTTAAATTAATCTAAGAAAGTTGTAAAAACGTTGTTTTTATCAATTTATGGATGATTGTATTGGATCTCGAATTCGCCTATTGCTATCTATTTCAATTCTTAATTTGTAATCTAGCTCCATTCATGTGTTCTTGACAATCGATAAAACTATGATATATAATTTTCTTTTTTAAGACAAATTAAATCTATCTTAATCACGACTCGAATTTATTTCTAACCCGAATTCAAATAATTAGAATGCATTAAAGTTTAGATTATCTATATGATTGCACATGTGATAATGTTATTCTTAACATCTATTGCATATATATTAATTTTGTCGTGTTTTAAACTTATTGTAAGCCTCCCAACACTACAATAAGAACTAATTATCTAATTGGTGGCCAATCAATTAAATAATGCAATGAGTATGCTCAATTAATCAAGAAATATAAGAAATAAATTGAACCACTAGTCTTGAATTAAACCAAATAAACAAATATCGTTTATCTTCATTCAATACAAAAATGAATCTAGCATAGCATGTTAATAAATAAATTACAAAAAGAATAATAGAAAAATATCACTCTGATCACGAAATAAATCAAAAGAAATTGATCTTCAAGCTAGGGTTGAATTCTTCAAAATCTTGATGTAATTGACATTCAATTTCTTGCTAGGAATTGATCACATCTCTCAAAATATAGCAATTAGCCTCTAGTTCTTGATGAATTTGATGAAACTATTGTGTATGAAGAGGCAATAGAGGTTTTTCAATTGTATAACTTGTTTTCTATTTGTAAGAGCTAAAAAATATATTAAAATCGTGTCCAATTTGATTTCCAAAAGAGTTTGAATCGCGAAAGGAAACTAAAGATTCGTCTACGAAAAATGTCCGTGCATGCACACCGGTATAACTGCCACACGAGTACAGTAAAACCAAATGGCTCTCGGGTACGGGAAAATAAAGTGCCGCGCACGGCATGAATTGCCCCCGTGCTTGCACAGGTTCATCTCTGAACAGATTTCGGTATTTTGATCATAACTTTCTCTACAGGTATCTGATTGAGCTAATTCAAAATGAGTTGGAAAAGTAATTCAAATAGCTACAATTCTTTTAGAGTACAATGTTTTCAATTCGAATGTTTGCACTCCAAAAAATGGGTTCAAATTAAGGCTAAAAATCCATAACATAATTTTTTCGGCTGAAAATTGATTTGTGAAAATACTTTCATTGTATTTCACTCATTTGACCTCCAATTGCATTCAATTGATCTTATATGATTTTCAATCATCATTTTGTGCCCCAAATCAACTATTGGATGTTTACACTTTGGTCCTCAAACTTTGGATTTCCTTTGATTTCGCACATTTTTCGTTCCTCTCTTCTAAATCCACCAATTTGCATTGAGTTCAACCTAACAAACATAATTAATACAAAATTAACCTATAATTTATTCAAATCACTAATAAATACTCTAATTTAATGGCCTATATAAGTGTACAAAATACACTTATCAAACACTACCAAACTTGAACATTTTTTTGTTCTCAAACAAAACTATAACATAACTTAATCAAAAAATTTAAACACACGTATGATTAGATAATTTATTTTTCTCCCAAGATTGAAATACATGTATTAAAACTATGAACTGCTACAAAATTACAATGCTTAAATTAATTTCTTCTTATCTATTGCAAAATCGACGTGTGTGCGTGTGTGAAAATACATGTCAAGTATCATAAATTCATAAAGTGATTCAAATCCCGACCATTTATGGCCAAATGTTTCCTTTCTTCACTCGTAAGATACACACCCCTCAAACTTCATTCTTTTCACTCTTTCCCCGATGTGTGATATGAGGTTGCATTTTTAATATAATAATCATGCTTACCCTCTCTAATTTGGTTCGATTTTACTAATTGCAGTTCAACACATCAATAAATGCGAATTCTCCTTATTTTTTTATTACTTCAACCTCTAAAAATCATTTAAGCTAAAAATCTCTTCTCAAAAGTCTAATTCTTTCAAATGAGTATTCGGGGCTTAATTAAAACATGTAGGAATTTTTTTTTAACTATTGTGCAGACTTCTCTCCATTAAACTTTTTAATGACGCTTGTAGCGAGTTTTCAACTGATGACTCCAAAATCAAATGACCATAGGGCACTAAGTTTTTAGATACCCTTGTAGACTTAATCACTTGAATCATAAAGATTACAAAGAAAAGTTTCACAATAAGATAACACCACATATTCATTATTTTTCTATAATTTTTTTTTTATTTTTCTAATGATCCGTGCAATGTCCCTTTATAAATATTCATTTTCAAAAATCGACCCCAACTTAAGATTTCAACTTAATTTCATCTTATTAACCTTAGATAATCCACACAAAATTTAGCAAATCCACATATATCTCAATATCTCCCTACAACTACTCAATCACTCCCAAATTATCTTAGAATTTGTTTAAGAATGTATAATTTAGTGGTTATTTGGATTTAGCATCCAATATCCACTATTTTTTTTTTACCTATTCAAATTTTGAATTAACTATTTCTCCATGATGCAAAACATAAATCTTGTGCGCAAAAATATCAAACTTCACTTGAATAAACATAAATTAACATTAACACGTAACTTTTTCACGATTTATAATCTAATACATGATTCTAAATATATGCATGTAAGCAAAATTATCTAACTCAAACAAACACACAAAAACAATATATAAGCTGAAAATAAATTATTATTATTATTTTGCACTCGAATAAGCATACAAATCAATAGAAACGCAATATTTTTCCACCTCAAACTTATAACAGACATTGCCCTCAATATCTAAAAATATAATATGCAATATATAAAAATTAAGAGCAAAGAAGGGAATTAAGTACTTCTGTAATATATGTTTGAAGGTAGTTGATGGACTGACATGAATGTTTTGGCTCACTTACTATATCTTTTCCCTTATCCAATGTGTTCAGGTGACATGTTCCTTCAAAATAGTAAAAAACAATCATAACATGAAATAATTTGCAGTAAGCTCGTACACACCTTAAAGGGAAATATGAGGATAAAGATACCCTATACTACTAAAAGCAATAAAAATTACTTATCATATATCTAAAAAGTAAAATTAAAAAAAAAAAATTTGAGTTGCCTCTCAATAAGCGCTTATTTGTAGTCATTAGCCTGACTTTATTGTTTTGACTATTTATAGTGGCTTGAAAAGAGAGTTTTCAGCATTGCATCGGTTGTACTGGCATATTTTGTAAGTCATCTTTAAGCCTTCAGATTATAAGATTTCCATTGTTGTCCGGCCCAACAATTCCGCCTTCGTCCTTCTTGTTCTTGTTAAGTCCCCAATGATTGATCTTTTGACATTCCTCAATCTCTGTAGGTTGCTTGAGTGGAACATTCATGGTGAAACTTTGTTGTTTTTCTTTCACCCTTAAGATTATTTCACCTTTTTCAAAATCTATTAATGCTCGTGCAGTAGTTAAGAACGGTCTTCCCAAAATTAACGGCATATGTTGAGCATCTATATCAAGGATAATGAAATCAGTTGGAAAGAAGTTATTCCAGCTTTGATGAACACGTCTTCTTACCACTCCATAAGGATGCTTTTGTCCTGTCAGCCAGCTGTAGGATTATTGATGTTGCTTTTCGATCATCCAACCCTAATTTCCTATAGTTAGACAATAACATCAAATTAATACTTACTCCATAATCAATTAAAGTATTTAAATTATTTGAATTTCATATAGAACAAGGTACAGCAAAACTCCCAGTATCTTTTAATTTAGGAGTGATCATATGCTTTATGATTGCACTGCACTCTTCTGTCAGAGCTATTGTTTTATCTACTAGGAGTTTTCTATATTTAGTCAACATCTCTTTTAGAAATTTTGTGTAATTTGGAATCTGTTGAATGACATCAATCTACTAGGAGTTTTCTACTTGATTCTCCTCCATCCCTTTCATTTTTACAGTAATTTCTAGTAATTGAACTCCATTTCCTGTTGTAATGGCCTGAACTTATTCCCATTTTGGTTTCAGTTGAATTCTTTGAGGGAATGGAATAGGCGGCACACTAGAACATGGGCTGTATGCTTAATTTCTGGTGTCTTAATAATTGCATAATTTACAGCTTCCACTACTAATACATGTTCTCGTGGATTCTTTTCTTTATCACTTGGCAGAGTACCTTATGGTCTGTTGGCTAATGCAGTTGCTATTTGCCCTACCTAAGTTTTTAAGTTTTTAATTGTTGTCTGTTGATTTTGAAGAATAGCTTGCTGGTTCTGAAAATTAGTCTCACTTTTGGTAATAAACTTAGCCACTAATTCTTCTAATGATGACATTTTCTCTTGTTGTTGTTGAAATCCTCGTAGGTTGCCCTGAATCTGACATTCTTTATTCTAATTATTAACCCATGAGAAGTTAAGATGCTTGCTCCAATCTGGATTATAGGTGTTGGAGTAAAGATTGTTCTGTTGCCTCTAAAAGTTCTGTGCATAACTAACTTCCTCATGCTAATAAACATATGTTGAGGCTAAAGGACAACTTGCAATTATATGATCTACCCCCACAGCCTTCATAAACTGGTGCTGGTTGGTGCACCATGCTCACATTTTGAGTTAGTTTGTCCAATTTCGTTGTTAATACTTCCAACTGGGCTGCCATAATGTAACTGCGTCAATGTTGTTGGTGGGTGCTGTCACAGGCACCCAAAAGTAATACCTTAACCTCTAAAACTAATGTAGTAGCGTAAGTAAAGGTCGATCCTACGAAGAGTATGTAATTCAATATTTTATGCTTTCGAACAATGATTGTAGAGTTTTTGTATACAAACAATTGTAAATAATGCAATTAATAACAATGAAAATTAAATTAACGAAAACAATCAAAAGACTAACGTTGGTCCAAGTCAATATCCACCTTCGGAACTTTACAATTGATCATTGATGCAAGTATAAATCAACCCATATTTTAAATATTCACCATTGAAATTATTGTTCTATCACTCCTTACTTATAATTAATTAGAATACAAGCGACCTAGTTAACTTTAATTACCAAACAACCTAAGACAAGCGATCTAGATATAATTTGATAATCGCATTACGAATTAGAAAGATCGATGAAGCTAAACAACATAAGCACAAGCAGTTGCATTTAATTTAGTTGAACATTCTTCCTAAAATTCAACAATCACCAAAGCAGCAAATTATCAAACCCTAGTTGCTTCACAAGTTAAAGAAATCAAACAATTGCGGATTTGATATTTAACTTAGCGATAGATTGTAACAAATAGAAAATCAGTAGGTGTCCTAGCAATTAAACATAACAATCATGAAAATAAGCGCAGAAGAATATTCAATACTCAAAAATATGAATTAAACTAAGAAAAATCATTTAGAACTCACAATATGTGGTTCTGATGCTTCAATCTTATTCGACCAACTGTAAAAGAAGTTACAATTCATGAATCTATGAGAAAAATAATGAAGAATGAAATTTGAAGGCATTATGTACGTTCTAGGGTTGTAAATCACGTATTTATAGTTGTTTTCATAGGTGGTTGACTTAAATTCGAAAATCAGAATTTTCATATCGGGAAACACCTAGGCAACCGCGTAGTAGTAAGTCATGTGGTCGCATAGGACATTGAAACTGGGCTCTAAAAATCTCTGAAAGGTGCTCATGCGACTGCAAGGAAGATTACACTATGCAACCGCATAGTTTTACCAGTTTTTCACCGGACAACCTTCAGTATTTTGATATTATCTTTCTCTCATAATATTCGATTGAGACGATTCAAGATGCATTGTAAAGCTAACTCAAATGGCTACAAATCTTCCAGAAATATAATATTTTCAATTCAAACTTTACTATGCCAAAAATGGGTCTCAAATTGAGATTGAAAATCTGAAGCATAACCTTTTCGGCTAGGAGTTGATATATGATAATACTTTGATTTTATTTCATCTCTTTGACTTCTTTCTTCATCTGATTGACCTCTAACACTCTCAAATCTTCATCGTGATATTTCACATAACTTTTGAGTATTTACATTTTAGTCCCCAAACTTCGTTTTCTTTCATTTTGGTCATTGTTCACTTATTTCTTTCAAATTACGTCATATTCATAAAATTGTCACCTAAATCAAAATATGAACGTAATGAGTACATTTTAGCATTGATTAATCCTACGAGTACATAAAATAAAGAGGGAAACATATGCATTTTACATTCCTATCAAATTTCCCCACACTTAGCTTTGCTCGTCATCGGGCAAAACTCAAATTTAATTTTCCAAAAACACCCAGGTCGTAAAGTCATGAACATAGAACAATCAAACTCTTTAAAACACACAGCACATTATAAATAAACATTCTCACACAACTCATAATCAATTAGTTAGCATTTCCATATGAAGATGGAATAAACTAAACATGTAGACCCTCATGGATATAAGCACTCAACTCTCATATGTTTAAAAGGTAAGTGTTTTACTCAAGTTCATTCTAATGGAGATGATCTACCATATGTTTGCATATCTTCTCATTCGTCACCACTTAGATTACACGCTTTACAAGAATCATAAGAACTTTTCAAAGGTTCAAACGTGGCTTAGGGTCAATGTGGGAAATATTGAGGTATGTGATTCAAGAGCCATCGAATTAGTGGAGCAAATATGAATAAACTTAACTCAAATATATTCATAAGATATGTAAAACCAATTATTCCACACAATTGTTCATTTACTTTGCATGTATCCCACACAAAACAATCCATTTCTTGAAATGTATGAGGAATTATGAATATAGATATTTTGTAACATTGACATCACTCTCCTCCATCACTTATTTTCTTTTTCTGCTATCACTCATTTTTTTTCGATTTTTTTTAAATATAAACTCCAAATGTTACACCATAATGGAACTTATGAATTAAATTGAAACATGTTCCCTTCCACCAATCATAGTACTACCAAAAATTTTGACACCCCACACTTATTTTCTTACACAGCCATACATATCATGATGATGAACAATATTCCACAACTATAAGGCTTGGGTAAAGATATTATTTTTTCCTGTTTAAAGTTTATAACGTGGGTTTACACAAAGAAAAGACAATAAGGCTCCAAAGAGTTCACTAAAGGAAAATTCAATTATTGGGTAGGCTATTTGGCTAATATAGCTAATTTATGTAACAAAGATGGCGTTAA
>CAIGRB010011653.1:37998-55711 GCA_903798255.1 Fraxinus quadrangulata
TCTTTTTCCTTCCCAAGATGCTCACTAATGACAGCTTCCCATTCATTTTTAGCATCAAATTTGAAAATATCATGTGCTAAATAATCAACATCAATAGAATATACATGATTATCATCATCTTGATATTTCATGGAATCATAGATATTATGTTTAATAGTTTTATCGTCAAATTCCATGGTCAGTGTGTCATTATGAAAATCTATTTTAGTTTTGGATATCCTTAAGAACGGTCTTCCTAACAAGATATGGGTAGTATGACTACTATTGTCCATGTCAAACACATAAAAATCAGCAGGAAAAATCAACTCATTAACTTTCACGAAAACATCCTCAACTACCCCTTTAGGATAGACATTAGATTTATCAGCTAGTTGAATTATCACACCAGTTTTATTTAAGGTTCAAGTTTCAAGGAAGTGTATACATAATATGGCATGACATTAATAGATGCTCTTGAATCTAGCATGGCCTTTTCAAATCTAGTGTCGCCCCCGAGCCTCCTATTTCGAAGCAACAAATAACAAATAAACGGGTTACGTTTTGACTGAGATTGACATGAAGTCATACTTTCCAAAGCTTGGTTTTCTATTCTTAACCTATATTTCTCATGTCTTAAACCAATTTCCAACATGATACGCACTCAAATCAATGTACAACTGGTGTTGTACATATTGCAGTACAAGATTTATACTGATTATGCCAATACCAAATCGTCAATCAAATTTGTGTTCCAACAAGAACAAGTAAAATGCCCTGTCAATTTGACCTTTTTTCGCAAAGGGAAGGAAGAACAGGGATGCGGACAAGGCTTAGATGTCGATAAACACTTATTTAACTAGTGTACGAAAGGTTGAGGAGCTTGCATAGCCTACACCAAGGGTGTTCAATTTCTTTCTTTGTGGAATATTTTGGTGTCATTTGGACATGGATTTATCATGTAGTTGATGGTTCTTAAATAACAAGTTATTTTTTCTGGTTGTTAAGTTCGTTAAATTGTGCATTCAATTTAATTTTGTAATTGTGTAATGCCCAAGTTTTGCACATTATTTTATTTTATTTATTTTATGTGATTTTAAGGGTGCAAAAGACAGTGAAGACGTTGACACTGTAAAAGCACAAGTGACAAATCGAATTTCTATCAACAATCATACATGTGCTACGTAAGTGATAAATTGAACACAAAATCAATTTATATTGCTAGGAACTACACCCCCGACTACAATATGTGCAACAAATAAACTAAAGAGTAACCCGAATGAATTAAATAACTCAAATATTTGAAAATTCCAACTACATCACAAATCAATAAAATAATAGGAATAGTTTGAACATCAAGATCAAGATAGTGGCCTTGACATAATCAATCCTAGCTGAATATGTAAGGCTTTTTAATCAATCATGTGAGATTATATGTGAATTATTATGTATTAAATTAAATGCTACCAATTTCGGTTAAACCAGTTTAAAGTGATCTAATAAGGTTTCGGTATTTTGGATTTTGAAACATCTAATTAAAGTGTGGACATTTATGTGTAGAAATCATGTCCGTTCCCAATTTCATGATAGGTCGAATTAGATTAACAGGCCATTAGTATGTGTGTGAGTATATATATACACGGTTATGGTCTACAGATCATATGTGAATTGTTTATTCTATTCTGACTCTCGTCATCAGAGAGAAACAAAGGAACAACCTATTGATCTGTAAGATTAAAATCACAGGACTCATTCATTGCAATAACCATATCTGATTCAGGTACGCTTCCGTTTCGATTTACAGGTTTTTGATGATCCAACATAAACGATCATCATGACATTAAAGTTTTCCCAACAAGTGATATCAGAGCATATTCACGTTAAATTATTGAGAATCGAAACTTTTAATTTGATTCTTGTAATAATTTCATTGTTTTCAAATTTAGCGACTGGATTTATTTTTGTTAAATTTGAAAACTCTTCAACACGTTTTCCTTGAATTTCAGTTTAGTTTAAGAAAAAAAATTTGTTGTCGCGGGCCACGAGCACTGCATGGTGCTGCGTTGTACGCAACATCGTATGACTAATGCATGGTGTTGCGGGTGATACAGCACCACGATGTGCTACAACAGCTAGCAAAGCTAGTCGCTCGCTGGTTCAGGTTGCCATGGGCGGCGCCGCATTTATTTCCTTTTTTTGGGTTCAGGGTTTGGATGGATTTTTTAGGCAGGTGCCTTTGATGAAAATTTGGACATTTCAGGCCCTTGTTTGCAATTTCGAATTAGGGTTAGGGTTACAATTTTTAAAATATATTTTTAATATTTCAAACCCTTAAGTTTAAAGTTTTCATAAATCAGACCCTTAAGTTTAAAGATTTAATGATTCAGCCCCTTAAAGTTAAAATTCATACAAATTGAGCCTTTAAAGTTTCGAAATTAATAATTCAGTCCCTGAAGTTTAAATTAATTAATTTAGGCCATTAAAGTTCTAAAATTTGTAATTAAGCCCCTAAAAGTTTATAATTTGTTAAAATTGGCCCATAAAATTTTGAATAATTAATTTTTGGAATCCTGAAGTTTTGAATAATTAATTATTGACCTCTAAAGTTGGATAATTAATTTTTGATCCCTAAAGTTCTGAAACCCTTATGCTCCTAAAGTTTCAAAATAAATCAAATATGCAAATCCGGTGATTTTTTTTTTCAAATTTTAGTACAAATGACTCTTTTTAGAGGTATAATATTAAAAAGTGAATTAATTGAAACAACATGTTACCAATGAAAGTCCAAGAATAACTAACCAAGAGGTGAGTGAATTTGTTTTTAAAATTTTTTTGAAGAATTAATCTAAATTCAAGTAAATAAAGACTAAATAGATTAATTCAAATAGTAAAGCGATAAGTAAAAGGAAAAGATGATGCAAACGATATAATTGTAGAGGTTCGATCAAAAGGAATGATCTACGTCCTCCGTTACCAAGCTCTCCATCACGAACAAGACTTTTTCACTATGTTGATCGACTTATGGTGCAATCAAACCCATTACAATGCTTCCAGTGACTTACAAACAATGAGTACCGATCCTTATACAATATTGAGATTTACAGAACCTCAGCACGACCCATACTATTGAACTTGAAGGGACCTTAATATAACACATGGTGATTTACAACAAGGAGCACCAACTCTTAAACAATGTTGATTTTTAGGGATTTCAACACGACTCATACTTTATCAAAGTGATTTTACAATAAAATTCATTTTTTAATAAATAATACAAACAAATTAAATACTAAGAGAGGCTAACACTTCAATGAATAGTAATAAATGATAGTTCAAGTGTTAGATGAAAAGTTTTGATAAATATGACAGTCAAATGTTAGATTCAATCAATCAAAGTTTTTCAATGAGAAGATGAAGAAATAAATACAACATATGTTCAAAAATCTTCTCAAAAAATATCTCTCTTTTAATGGATGATTGTAATAAATAAGTACTAAGAGAGAGATGAGATCTTTGATGAATATTATGATTTTATAAGTTTAGTTCAATCAATCAAATTTCAATATGAAGAAATAGAAAAAGTTTATGGAATGTAAGTGCAAATATCTTCTTCAAAAATATATTTCTTTTAAAATTGATATAGATAAATTAAGCATAAAGATAAATGAAAAATTTTGATAAAAGAAATGATTCGAAAAGTTTCATCCAACAATCATAGTTTTTGCTATGAAGAAATAAATATTGATATATATAAATTAAATACAAAGATATATGAAAAAAAATGATAAGAGAAATTATTCAAGTAGTTTGAACTAACATTCAAAGTTTTTGCTATGAAGAAATAAATTTAAATGAATGTAAAAAGTTCAAAGAATATTTTTCAAATGAAATACTTCGATTAATAGATTCAAAAGTTAATTTGATCAAAAAAAATTCAAAATTGAATGATTTGATAATAATAAATGAGATGAGAAATCAATATAATTTTATTTAAAAGTTTCTTATTTGAATGCGTTTAAGTCTACTGATAAATGACAGTGACAGTTAGTTGGTGTCTATAGAAGTGAAAAATACCAAATTTTCTGTCAAATCGGATGATCGGACCGCCAATTTTCGGATGACCAATATAACCATTTGTAAATGAAAAATCAGATGTCAGAAATTTAGTGGGTCCTAAAATTTCTTATCCAAAACGCTCCACTGGCACGATGCACGGAGAGAGCTGTCTAACCAAAATTGGTGGGTCCTAAGTGCTCCAAACTTCAAATCCATCGGATATACGCCATCAAATAACATTCAATATCTAGCATGAAATTCCTGTCTCAGCTCTACATTTGGCACTTCAAGAAGGATTTCTAGTGCAAATAGCGCGTAAAGGGCAACTATGATGGCTATAAACGGAAGTGATCCTGAGAAATTTAGATATAGGAAATGCGTATGAAGTAAGTTTCCTCTTTCTTGTTTAGCTTCTAAGTAGCCAGTTTTTACTTGGAAAAAGTGGAGAGAAACGACAGTAGTAAATAGCGGATTTGAGGAAGATAGCAACCCTATTTCCTGCTACGATACATTTGTGGAGCTCAATGATTCAAATATTCAAATTAATGAATCTAATTTATTAGGGTACTTACTATTTGGAACTTGTAAACTTACTATTTGTTGGGCCTTGCAAACTTGTTACTTAGTGAGCAGGGTCAATGGGTCTGTATGAATTATAAAAGATAAAAACTTATAAAAAAAATAATAAATTCGATTTCAAAGCCAAGTATCCAAGATTTCGGTTCAAGAACTAACAAAGTCAGTTCTCGATTTCAATTCCTAATTTTATTTTATTTTTTTAAATCAGACTGAAACTTCCAATTCCAAAAATTTAATTATGATTAAAATATAAACCCCTAATAGGTTAATAGTAAGTGTCTATTTGTTTGCCATTTTTCATCTCATTTTTAGAAGAAATGTTAAGTTTTGTGGCACTCAGGTTTTTTTTTCCTTTTTTACTCAACTTTCATTTTATAACGACTATATTTCTTCTGATAATGAGCAAAAAATGGCAACCAAACACCATCTAAATAACCAGTTGACACTCCACGAGTTCGTCCAATTACACCAATTCGTCTAGTTAAGGGAGCCAGGAGATAAAGGACTATATAATGACATTCATCTGCAAAGAGACAATTGACGAGCATTTATACACCAATTCCAACATACATATATACTTCAATAAAACAACGTTTTTACTTGACCTTCGGAGTTAAACATACTCCAAGATATTACAAGCAAGGAACAGGAATCTGTTGGCGTATTGCTACACAACTATGGAAAAAGCTAAGAGATATGCTTGGGGCACATAATAGAAATACATAGGAGTATACATAACACTCACAAGGGGTGGGATCCACTCGAATATTTTATTCGAGTGGACCTCATCTCATGTGAGTGTTATGTATAATCTTATGTATACTTATTATGTACACTTAGATTATTCGAGTGAACCCCATCTCATGTGAGTGTTATGTATAATCTTATGTATACTTATTATGTACACTTAGATTAATTCAAAAGGTAAATGTACATGGTCACATGGGCCCTGTACACCAAGAAATATCCCACGACTATATACATGATCAAGTACCTGTGCTTAACTTAATTTATCTTAAACACCAATAGCATGACACGTGAATCTTGGTAAATCAATTTAAACAAATTGATGTGACATGTCATGAATAAGTAATGTAACCCATAAAAGATGTTATGAACAATTAAAGTGGTGAATACTTACTGAGATTAGCTCGATATCTCCATGGATCCCTTTCAAGTTCATGTACTTCATCAGCAACTAGAAGATAGCACAACTGAATTCCAAATGACGTTCATACTATTTTACTTTG
Organism: Fraxinus quadrangulata; assembly: GCA_903798255.1. Classification (NCBI taxonomy): domain Eukaryota; kingdom Viridiplantae; phylum Streptophyta; class Magnoliopsida; order Lamiales; family Oleaceae; genus Fraxinus; species Fraxinus quadrangulata. The sequence continues at coordinate 43,860 of CAIGRB010011653.1, forward strand.
TTATTTTTTTATATGCCAAACATTGCCATTAGTGCCGCAAAAGTTCAATACCCAGAACTCGACAAGGGACTCAGATTTGCAGATTTCCTAGAACAATGATGTTGTTAGGCTCCAACCTGTTGTTGGTACGATCACATTTATATAGGGGCCAAAAACATAAAAATAAGAGGTCATTTCATTCTAGGTAAAAAAAAATGTGAATAAACAGCTGAAAAAACCAAAACTCAGCATATACTTAGGTAATCAAGCCTGTCATCTGTCAATCAAATATCAAATGAAAACAAAAATGTTGAGTATGAATTGGAGCAATACAAAGGCAGGTAAAAGGTTCACTCATTCAGTTCTATCCTCGACAGAGTAAGGCAAGACTAAAGCCTAAGTCATCCTCTGTGCAGCCTCCTTGGCCATGAGTCTCTCTTTGGCCTTTGTCTTGGCTTGGGATTTAGAGCCCATTACTCCACCACCCCACTTCTTCCTGGTCTCATCATATTTGTCATTGAAGTTGGCCTGTTGTCACAGAAGAAAAAGAAAACAAGGGATTTGTCCATAAATTTTAATTTTATGCCAAACTTATCAAGAATAACTCAACATATTATATAAAGAGTACAGGATTTTCAGGATATGAATAGTACACTACCTTAATAGCTTCCAAGATCCTGCTGAAGTCCATCTTGTCTTCATTCTTAACTGAAGTTAAGCACAATACAGAGGCCGTCTTCTTATGGACAATCTGCAAGATGGCATGAAACAAAACATTATAGAGCTTTCCAAGCCAATATTACCAATAATCACGGAACAAAAGACCTGAGGTACTTACAGTTCCCAATCGTGCCTTTCCCTTCACGATGCAGTAAGGGATTTCCATTTTCCTGCACAATGCAGGGAGCCATACAACCAATTCAATGGGGTCCACATCATGGGCAATGACAACAAGTTGAGCTTTATTCTGCAAGAACAAGTTTGATTAATTTAGTTCCTTAACAGATAAGACACGGTCACATCCACTGTGAAGTGAAGAAGTCCGGACCTGCTCAATCAGATAGGTGACATGGTTGAGACCATATTTCACTATGATTGGCTTCTTAACCTCAGGCGTTTTTCCTTCAGCCTCAGCCTGAGCTCTTTTTAGAAGCCTCTCTTTCTTTTGAGCTCTATCCTCAGGCCTGTACTTGAGAAGCATCTTGAATAAGCTCGTTGCTGCATATTGAAAAGCAACAAAAATTTATTATCATGAACAGAAAGCTTCACAATGGTACAAGAACAATTTAATTTATTTAAGTCAAACAACGATAAGTTCAATGAAGGCAATTGAAAGAGACCCCTAATAACAAGGGTAGATCATTGTTGGATCACCAATTTCAAAACCGCAAAACCCAACTACAAGGTAGATGTTACATTATGGCCTAGATTGGCTCCACTATTAGGATATAAATATTACTTTGTCTAAATGATATAAAAGACATTTGGTTACAAGCACGATGATAAATACAGATTACTGAATAAGCAATAATGTATCCAAGATCAACAGGGATCAATATAGAACTTATTTTTTCAGACTTGTCAAATCCTAACAACAATCTGTTTTAATCTTATACACACAACCAACAGTATATATATTTTATAAACTATAACAAAGATAGAATCCTTTTGAGCACTCAATTGAGAGTTATAACATGTGCATTAGCATAATAACCAGACATGGTTCCATTTATAGCATCATTGTACCATGCTGAATTTTCAATTGAATTCAGCATTATATAAGCTGGATATGTTATCTCAAGAATGAAAAATGATACAAAGAACCAAAGGAACATTTTGTGAAAGTAAAACAAGACATTATTTCTAACAGGCGAAAAAACTCAACAGCATCTTCAATCATAGAAATAACACACCCAGCTACATTTGTCAACAGTATCATCAATCATAAAACTTACCAAGTTCACATTTATCAAACAAGAATAGCACTCAGCATCTCATAAACAATTAGCATTCCGTATACGCAAAATAAAAAAAAAAACACAGAAAAATACAGAGAGGGTATAAAAAACCAACCCAGGTTCTTGTCGAGGGTTTTCGAGAACTGGTGAATTGGCGGCGGAACTTTAAGGCGTTGCTTCAAAATCATCTTCTTGCGCTGAATCCTCACCACTTGCGGCCATTTCACAAATCGGTGGAGATCCTTCTTCGGCGGCAACGCTCCACCAATTCCAAATTGCTTCGGGCGCTTCTCGAATAAAGGATTCACTACCTTATCCGCTTTCTTTTTAGCCACTCCCGCCGGCAATTTTGCGCCCTTCTTTGGAGCCTACAGCAAGAAGCAGAATACAGTAAGTTTTAAATGTAAATTACAGAAACAGAAAATTACATCGCAGTACAAGGGAGGAGGCTGCACCATTTTTCTCAAATGAGAGGGATTCTGTCTTCTAAAAATTAGGGTTTAGGATTATATAATTTGTGAAATGAAAAGCTATTAATATGAAGCCCAGTTTTTTTTCAGCCCAAAACGCCACTGTTTTATGGACACCTCGGCCCAAATAAAGATATCATTGGCGGCCGTTACAGATTATCTTGGTGGAAATTACATAAGGGAAAATTCACCATTAAGGCATTAACTTTGCACAATTCAAAAATCAAGTATTGAATTTAATTAATGTAAAAATTAGATATTTATTTATTAATTAAATATATTTTATTAATTAAATATAATAAAATTACAATTATATAATTAATGATCACAAGTACATAATCATAGATCACAACTTACTTATTGATCACGAATTAAATAATTAATTAGTTACAAATTAAAAATTTTATAGATCACATTTTATTTTATTGGTCACAAATAAAAAAATTATAGGTCACAATTTATCAATCAGTCACATATTTTTCAAATTTGTTGCTCACAAATTATCAAATTTTAATGTCACAGTTTATTTTATTGGTCACAAATAAAAAATTATAGGTCACAATTTATCAATCAGTCACATATTTTCAAATTTGTTGGTCACAAATTATCGAATTTTAAGGTTACAGTTAAATAATTGGTCATAGGCAACCAAATAGTTGGTCACATACGACGACCACCGACATTGTCATCGCCGCCACCAAATCCACCACTATCCACATTGCCGCCAACAAGAAAGACATCACAACCACCACAAACCCGTCACCACCTCCAACCCCGCCGCTGCCAACACCACCACAAACATCACCACCGTATCACAAATACTATCCCATCTCGTCCCCGCCACAAAACCACCACAACCACAACCACCGCCAACAACAACAAAAACGCTTGCACCACACTAACTACAAAAAACACTATAGTTGCCACCCCCGCCACAACACCAACCCAACCACCACCATCGTCGCCTGCACCATACCACCAACAAAAACCATCGACACAACCAGCCACAACACCACCACAATCATGGCCACAACACCATTACAACCACCGCCAACAAAAATTCGCAACAGAACCACCATTATAGCATCGCGACATTGTGTTCGCAGCAGAACCACAACCATCGCCGCGTGTCAAAGAAATAAAAGGTAGATCGAAAACACAAACCTAATTATTCAGCAGTTTCGCTGTTCTCAACCACCAACATCGCGATTTTAGGATCAATTTCACCATCAATCTCCTTCATCCTACCGTAGTCAACCTAAATTTGAGTTGGGGCGACACTCTAAGCACCGCGTTGTGACGTCGCTGAGCAGACGGATCTCTTCCGGTGGTGACGTCACAGCGCCGGAGATTCTCTTCCAAAAGTCAACTTAAAACCAAGGCTGACATCCTTCACGGGCAAAGAGGAAAGAGATGAAGAAGATGGATGAGGGAGAGAGGGAAGAATGAAATAAAATTAGGGTTTGTAATTGAATTGGGTGAAAACATTTAATATATAATTAATATGTAATACCTTATTTTTTATTAAATAAAGTTGAAATCTGATTTTTGAATTTGTAAACTTAAATGCCAGGTTTTATGTAATTTCCTCATTACATAATTCCAGGTGGTTAAAGATTGATTTTCAATAATAAGGTTTAAAGTTTACTTATTAAAAAATCAGGTAATAATTTGCTGCGCTTTTTCTATCGCAATTGTACGATATCGTAACAAGTAATATAATGAATCTTTGAGTTTGGATTATCGTTCCCACGAGGACTATATTTCAGACTTAATCTACATTTTCCTAACTCCTATTTGATATAAGATAAGTAAAATGTAATAATAGATATGAAAATTATTGTTTTTCTTTTGTGAACTTCAAAGAACTTAAAAGAAACGAAAAGTATAAGAAGATTGCAAATAATGAATTATAGAAGATTCAAATACGTAATGAAGATTAGGGCAAAACACGTTCATCTAATGATCACCGTAATTCTTAATTCAAGATTCTAACATAATGTAGTGTTTGGTCGAATTTTTCTATTGTATTCAATTTACTCCTCTCGAGTTCTCATTGAGCCTATTTAACTAATTCAATTCCATATCTCTATGTGAGTTACCCTTAGTTAAACGAAATATAGTTCGAAGAATTCCTATTACGATCGCAATAATTAGTATAGGTATCTCTACACGTTATACTACTTTACCGAATTTTATTATATGGTCTAAACCTCAAACTCACCTCTCGATTCGTAAAAAACTCAAGTAATCATCAAATTAGTGATCAAATAATTCAAAGCATTAAGCTCATAACAAAATCAACGCATAAAAGAATAAACTATAGAAATCTTTGAATAAAAGCAAGGATCACAAAAGATTACATTGTTTGCCATAATTTAGAATTTAGTTGCGCATAATGAAAAAGGAAAAACAAAGAAATGTATTTGAGTACATCACCGGATTAATTGAATAAAGATATGGAAAAGAATCAACTCTTGCACCAAGGTCTTCTTCCGCTTCCAATCTTTGCTTTAATCTTGAATCTTGTGATGAATTTCTTCTCTTGATTTAGCTCTTCGATGTCACATTGTATCTCTCTCTTTTTAATGTTTGGAACCCCTAATTCGTGTCTTCTTTTATCTATTTATACTTCCCTACAAGTCTTTGGGCATATTGGAGTCTTTTGATAGGCTTCTCGCGGCCCAAATTAATAAAAAAAACCTTGGCGACGGTGCAGCACCTAGGAGCGACGAAAATTGTCGAGGCAGCGTCGTGCTGCAATAAACCGTTCTGGAAGCGCATGGGCACTATGGTGGCGGGGCCTAGGCGCTGCCTTACTGAAATTCTTCTGCGTTTATTTCAATATTTTTGTCATAACTTTTTTTCTCGATCTCCAATTAAGGCGATTTAAAATGAGTTGGAAAGATAACTTAAAGTGCTACAACTTTACTAGAAATAGCTCATTTTCAATTCGAACTTTTACTAGGCCAAAATGGATCTCAATCTTCAACTGAAAATTTGGACATCCTTGTGCGGTTGAAAATTATTTTGTGAAAATATTTTGGCCATATTTTCACTCCTTTTGACCTTTAATTGTATCCATTTGACCCATAGCATTCTCGAATCTTGATCGTGAGCTCCGACACAACTTTTGAGTATTTACAATTTAGCCCACAAACTTTGGATATTGCCCATTTTCGCCAATTTTTCACTTCTCTCTTTTAATTTCACTTCCATTCATTGAGTTTCACCTAATAACACATTATTTAATAAATTAGGCTATAATTCCATTAAAATAATTATGAAATTTCAGTATTTTAGAGTCCGAATAAGTGTATAAAATACAATTATCAAACACTCCCAAACTTAAACTAGACATTGTCTTCGATGTCTTTAATCTTAAATTCACATATAAAGGGGTGGAGAAGAAAGTGAAGAAAAGATTTACCTGATATGACTTGTAATTCAATTGGTAGCTTTCATATTGCTCATGTTGGCTCTTTGGTAAATATTTGTTTAAATGTTCTGAGACGTCATGTTCCTGAAAAATTAAATATTGCATTAAGATCAAATAACTGGAACAAGAGTTACTTAACTCGAACATCTAATAAACCAACTAACATATCAAAGACATAAGGGGAAACGAGCTATAGAGTACATGTCACAAATAATTTAAAATAAACTAAACTATCCTAAAACTAAAAAATACAACAAATAAAAAGAAAGAAAGTTTGGGTTGCCTCCCAAGAAGCGCTTTTTTTTTATAATCTTTAGCTCGACTTTGGCAATTGAATCACGGGCGCCTAAAGAAGGCTTTGGATGCCTTGTCTATTTTTTTTCGTTTGGGTTTGATCCATTTTTCATTTAGTCTCCAAACTTCTACCTTGTCGTTTTCGATGTAATATGACTTTTCTATTTCATCCGATTCAATTTCAACTATGTAGACTTCCACTCCTACATCGGGCTTAATCACAAAATCAATTTTTGGACAATCAATAAAGTTGGAAAAATGTGAGTTGATTTCATTCTCATTGATTGCCACATCCTTATTTGATTCCGTTGTGATCAATACTTCATTCTCTTTAATCCCTTCAGAGAATGAGAAGTTGGTCCCGTTGACTCCTTCAAATGGATTGTACCCCCATTGTTGAAATCCATCACAATAAATGAAATCCTCCATAAGCATATCGTTTTCATCCAATTTGACAAGTTCTTTAAAGTACTTTTCAAGTACCTTCTCGTTCAATTGGGGAGGACCAACTCCCACAAATTTGATGTCCTCATCCTAATCGTCGGGTACAAAATCTTCGACGAATATGTACTTTTCATCAGATTTTTCAATTGCTTGTCTTCCACACATCAAATATTTTCGAAATTTCAGAAGTTTCGGCGTGTGTAAACTAATGTAAGAGAACAAATATTTTCCAGTACAATACACGACATAACAATTTTCACAACTTGGATATCCTCCAAGCTTATCTTAACAATTCATGTAGAGATTTGTCATTGCAACTTTTTTGTTACTTTACCAATGTCAAATCATGCATAAATATCTAAAAAGCACAACAAGAGAATACCAACACAAGATATATTAAAACTGTAGATGGTTAATTAAACGATGTAAAAAGGAAAACAAATAAAAGTAAATAACAAATAAAATCAAATAACAGTTAAAAATAAAATAAGCTAAGACTAAAAGTAAATAGTCCCCCCGCAACGGTGCCAAAAACTTGTTGCGTTTCTTCTATCTTAAGTGTACGATATCGTAACAAATAATATAATGGATCTTTGAGTCCAGATTATCGTTCCCACGAGGACTATATTTCAGACTTAATCTACTTTTTCCTAACTCCTATTTGATATAAGACAAGTAAAATGTAGTAATTGATATGAAAATTATTAATTCAAGATTCTAACATAATATAGTATTCGGTCGAATATTTATCCCTCTCGAGTTCTCATTGAACCCATTTAACTAATTCAATTCCATATTGTGAATTACCCTTAGTTAAACGAAATACAGTTCAAAGAATTCATATTACAGCCGGAATAATAAGTATATGTATCTCTACATGTTATACTACTTTACCGAATTTTATTATACGGTCTAAGCCTCAAACTCACATCTCAATTCGTAAGAAACTCAAGTAATTATCAAATTAGTGATCAAGTAATTCAAAGTATTAAGCTTATAACAAAATCAACACATAAAAGAATAAACCACAGAAATATTTGAATAAAAGCAAGGATCACAAAAGATTACATTGTTTGCCCTAATTTAGAATTTAGTTGCGCATAATGAAAAAAGAAAAACAAATAAATGTATTTGAGTACATCACTAGATTAATTGAATAAAGCTATGGAAAAGAATCAACACTTGCACCAATGTCTTCTTCCTCTTCCAATCTTTACTTTAATCTTGAATCTCGTGATGCATTTCTTCTCGTCATTTAACGCTTCGATCTCTCATTGTATCTCTCTCTTTTCAATGTTTGGAACCCCTAATTGATGTCTTCTTTTGTCTATTTATAGTTCCCTACACGTCATTTGGCAGATTGAAGTCTTTTTATGGGCTTCTCACGACCCAAATCAATAAAAAAAACCTTGGCGGTGGTGCAGCGCCTAGGGGTGGCAAAAATTTTCCTGGCAGCACTTGGGCGCTACCGTGATGCAATAAACCGTTCAGGCGCTGCCTAGTTGAAATTCTTCTACGTCTGCTTCACTAATTTTGTCATAACGTTTTCTCCCGATCTCCGATTAAGGCGATTCAAAATTAGTTAGAAAGATAACTCAAAAGGCTACAACTTTAGTAGAAATAACTCATTTTCAATTCGAACATTTACTAGACTATAAATGGGTCTCAATCTCCAACTAAAAATTTGGACATCCTTGTGCTGTTGAAAATTGATTTGTGAAAATATTTTGGCCAAATTTTCACTCATTTTAACCTTTAGTTGTATCCATTTGATCCATAGCATTCTCAAATCTTCATCATGAGCTCCGACATAACTTTTGAGTATTTATACTTTAGCCCACAAACTTTGGATATTGCCCATTTTCTCCAATTTTTCGCTTCTTTCTTTCAATTTCCACTTCCATTCATTGAGTTTCAACTAATAACACATTATAGAATAAATTAGGTTATAATTACATTAAAATAATTACGAAATGTCAATATTTTAGAACCCGAATAAGTGTATAAAATACACTTATCATAATTTTATATTTTAATGTATATAATAATGTTAATAAATTAAATTTTCCATCCAGTTAAAACCTAATTTATTTTAACAATCATCTTCCCCTCCACTCTCACTCTCTTCACTCTCTCCATCCTTTCCCTAATTCGAAACCCTAAACTGAGATTAATCATCAATCTTTCTCTCTTCCTCTTTATCACACACATCACCGGAGCACCGTTGACGTAGCGTCGATGAGAGGCATGATGTCGTTCAGGGTGACCCAATCTCGACGTTGCTGCTTAGTGGCTACTTGAGAGTTACTTGTCAACGAGGTTTGTGTTGATTGCTACCATGAAGAATGGCAGATGTTGATGGTCGTGCAAAGATGGTGGCGCCGCACATTGCGGTGATTTGTACCAGGGAAGGACTAGAGCCTCTACGCGGTGGTGGTCTCTATCTTCTACCATCTATCGTCACGGTGGTGGTCTCTATCTTCACGCATAGCAGTGCTCTGTTCATAGCTTCACGCGGTGCTTAGAGCGCCTCCCAATACCGATCGGAGTCGATTACGACAGGATCAAGGAGATTTGTTGGTGGTGATGTCTGTGGTGGTGTTGGAGGCGACGGGGTTGGAGGTGGTGGCAAGTTTATGGTGGGTGATGGTTGTGGTATGGTGTCTTTGTTGTTGGCGGCGACGGGGATGGTGGTGGATCTGGTTGTGGTGGGTTTGGAATTTTTTTTTGTTGGATTTAGTGGTGACGGTTTTGTTGTGGTAGCGGTGGCAATTATGAGGTTGGGGACGGATCTGGTGGCGATGACGGAGTGGTGGTTGTTGGTAAAACTGGAGATTTGATACAGTTGATTGGATCTCGTTGCGGCGATCTTGTTGGTGGTAGTGGTGTTGTTGTGGTGGTGGCGACGACGACAGTGTAGGTGGTGGTCGTATGTGACCCACTATTTGACCTGTGTCCAATTATTGAACTGTGATCTTAAAATTTGATAATTTGTGACCAACAAATTTGAAAATATGTGACTGATTGATAAAGTGTTACCTATAATTTTTTTATTTGAGACCAAAAAATTTGAAAATATGTAACTGATTGACAAATTGTGATCTATAATTGTTTATCTGTGACCAATAAAATGTAACGTATAAAATTTTTGATTTGTGACCTCGAATTAATTTGTGACCAACTAATTTGATAATACATGATTAATAAATAAGTTGTGACTTATGATTATGTACTTCTGACCATTAATTGTATAGTTATGACTTTATTATATTTAATTAATAAAATATATTTAATTAATTAACAAATACCTGATTTTTGCAATTTTCAAACTTAAGGCCTGAAAATTGATTTAGTGATAGTTAATACCTGATTTATGAGATTATGTACTTCTGACCATTAATTGTATAGTTATGACTTTATTATATTTAATTAATAAAATATATTTAATTAATAAATAAATACCTGATTTTTGTATTAATTAAACTTAAAACATGATTTTTGAATTGTGCATAGTTAATGCCTTAATTGTGAATTTTTCCATTATCTTGTGGGAAGGAAGATGGTTAATACAAAAAAGAGATATTGTGATTCTTATTCTCTAAAAATTCATATATATATTTTAGATTCATTTCCAGCTACACATTCTCTGAATAAAATAATTTTACACGTAAATTCAAAATTTTAATTACGGATTCTCTAAAAAAATTATTAATTTCCCAAAAATGGGGCTCAAATATAACCACAATTAATTGTATGGTTATCAATGGCTACATTTAACCTACCTAGTATCATCTATTGATATTAAGGTATATTAATATAGCGCTTCGGCTAATAGCTTCAACCAATCAGACAGTGCTTCGGCACATGAGTTTCAACCTTTGTTTGACTTCTTTGTATTTGACCAATTGTGTTTTTGGTTGACTTTCCTTTTCACGTGGACTGTGACATGTCACTTTGACTGGAGCCTCGGGGGCAAAGTGTAATAGGTACAGTATAGTAGGCTACACTTGGTCCCTCCCACTTCTTATTAGTGTAGAAAATGTATCTAAGGAAGACTACACGTTAGCCGGGTAGTATCCCACTATCTTAATCGACTAGTCGAGACTCTTGGCGATTCTATGCAATGCATTGCTGCTTGCTCCACTGAAACCTTGAGTACAAGACCTATTGCTTCCCTAACATATAAACCTAACACCTCCAGTATTCCAAATGCAACATTTAACTGATTCCAAATCTCCAGAAATCCTCAAAATTTATCAAATTTTCTATCAAGCATGCCAAATTTGCCCATTCACTGCTAATCAAGCCATTTTCGAGGCATTTGAATCCCAAGTGCACGTTCATGTCGCTGATCTAGATATCCTTCAAGGCTATCAATGGTCTGCTTTGATGCAAGCCCTAACTGCCTGGCCAAGTAGTGTCCCATTTCTACGAAGGGGTTTGCTAGATAGGCCCTGTCACTACATGCGCCCATATTAGCACAGGTGCCCTACCAATAGGGAGACGCCACATGCACCTCATGTTCGTCCAGGACCACCCTGGACGAATAGCAAAACCCTTCTATGAATAAATGGTGTAGGCCCTTCCCTAGATGATGTGAGAGAAAATGGTAGATGCTTAACATAATTGGCTCATTCTCTATACGTCCCATTTGAATTTCATCCCGTTGGCAACAAACTTGAAGACCTAAAACCACACATGTTCATTAGAAAGGTTGGTGAGTCCTTACTATTAACACAATTAACTAGCTCCATTGTGTACTATGTGATTTTGTCCAAAGAATAATACGGTAGTTGTAGTGCATCTTTGGGGTGTTGTACCCACAGGGAGATGAAAAATGCTTAAGGGTTCCAAAAAGTGATGAGTTATCGTCTTCAATGTATAGTAAAATTTAATGTTGAAAGGTGAAACTAAAATAAAAAATTTGAGGTAGTGAAGCGTCGAAATTCCCTCAATTGGATTGGATCATTTACATTAATTACTCCAGTTTTATAACACAATTAGATGCTTTCATCCCGACGCTCTAATCGGAAGATATATCTTGAAAACTAATTTAATTTGCAAATGTAATCCTAGAATCTAGACTTATGACATATTAGCACGATTTTATTGGAACAAGATCAAAGATCGACCATATATATCAAGTATATAGCAGTAATTAATTCGTCAATAAAGTAATTTTAAGATTAAAATTCAACAATTAGTTCAATCTAACGATAGAAGAAGCACGACAGGATCTATGAAGGATTTGATAAAAGTTAAACTAAT
>CAIGRB010011657.1:0-11830 GCA_903798255.1 Fraxinus quadrangulata
AGAAATAAACTAAACACAAGTAAGAACACAAATGAAACGATATGAGCTTGCACAAAGTAAAAACGTTAAGTAAAAGGGCTAAAGAGTGTAAACGATATAATATGTAGGTTCGATCTAACGCAATGATCTACGTCCACCATTACCAAACTTTCCAACACGAGGAAGACATTTTTCACTATGTTGATTGACTTATGGTGCAATCCAACCCTTTACAACGCTTCCGTGACTTACAACCAATGAGCACCAATCCTTTTACAATATTGAGCTTTTCGGGACCTCAACACGACCCACAATTCAAAATGAATTTATAAGAGGAATCTTCTCTTCTTATCGAACAATAAAATCAAAGTTGAGAACATGAAGAAAAGAGACAAACATTTCAATAAATGGCAACGAATATAGCTCAAAGTGTTGGGTTGAAAAACTTTTGAAGAAATAAGGATTTTCACAAAATTAATCACTCAAATTTTTTTTAAGAGTTTAATTTTTTAATCTTCTAAGGATAGAGAATTAGGTGGTTGCGATCAATAAAAGCCTCATTTTTAATCCTCTTCAAAAGTTCTTGCAAGTGGGGGAAAGAATGAGGTATTATTAGCACTCAAACGATCAAAGATTCTACCGTATCGAACGCACTGTGCCGAACGGTCAATTTAGCCGTTAATTTTTGTCAAAAAATCAAACTGTTGAAATGTGACTGTTGGAGACAAAATTGGCCATACCGGACGTCTAGTATGGCGTACCGGACGTCCAGTACAGTCTTTTGGCTCGAAATGTCCTTATTTTTAATTTTTATCAAATGTAAGTGTTGGAGGAACGTTTAAAAATGTTTTTCAAAGTATTTGTCATATTTAAAATACGTGTTTCGATTTTTACCTTTGAAAAACATATTTTTCGAGTAAAATATTTTTATCGTGAATTTGGATCGTAAAATCGAAACTTTGAGCTCGTCANATTCTTCATAGCCTCGATTGATTGATTTTATTTCCACGTTGATCATTGTATGGAAATTGCTTGGTCTCGAACTTCGTGTCATCAATTTTATTTATATGCAATAATCACTATGGACACTTGAAATCAATTTGTTATTAATAAACATAATTTGTTTTTGATAATCAGAATGAGACGTCAACCATAAGTCAACAAATAACTCTTACTAACCAAAAATATCAAAAGTTTCCACAATACCCATATTAGCAACATGTATCATAAAAACTTTAGGAGTGAGTCCCTTAATTAAATGATCTGCAATCATCGCTTCTGTATTAATGATAAGTGTGTTTTACATATGAATTATGCACCATCTGAGCTTAATATGTTGGCTTAATATGTTGTTTATAGAACGTATTTAATGTGTTTGCTAGTGTTGTGTTGAAGGTATGGTAAGATGAGAAGAATAAAAATATTGAAGTAAGGATAAAGAAAAGAAGACAGAAAATAAGCGAAGTGGCACCAAATTTCAGCAAAAAGACAGTGCTCAAGCGCTGCCCCCCCACAGTAGAACAATCCGTAAGGGTGCTGCCTAGGAAAAGTCGCGACGCCTAGGCGCTGCATAGTTAAAAATTTTAGGTTTTGCTGTGGACAGCGAAAAGCCCAGAAAAATACTCCAAATTAGCCAATGACAAGAGAGAAGTATAAATAGACAAGAAGAGACACAAATTTGGGGTTCTACACTTTGCAAAATTGAGAGAAAAATACAAGATCGAAGAAGAATTGACGAGAAGAACTACATCAAGGATTCGATTTAAAATTAAGGATTGGAAGCAGAGGAAGATCTTTGTGCAATAGCTGATTCTTTTCCATCTTTATTATCAATTAAATCCGATGATGTATTCGAATACTGTTATTTATTTCATTGTTTTCATTATATTTAGCTAAATTTTTTATTAGGGCAAACAATGTAATTTATTGAGACCCTTAGTTATTTGATTCAAGAATTCTGAGTTTTATGCTTCCATGTGTTGATTATATTATGTATGTAGTGCTTTGAATTATCTGGCCAATAATTTGATCATCCATTGAGTTTCTTACGAATCGAGAGGTGAGTTTGAGGCTTAGAACGTGTAATAAAATTCGGTAACGAGGTATAACGTGTAGAGATATCTATACTAAGTATTGCGGTCGTTATATTAATTCCTAGTGCCATAACTTGTTTAATTAACGGTAATTCGCATAGAGATATAAAATTAAATTAGTTGAATATGCTCAATGAGAACTCGAGAGGGGTAAATTGAATACTGTAGGAGAATTCGGCCGAACACTACTTTAGGCTAGAATCTTGAATTGGGAACTAATGTGATCAATATGTGAAATTGTTTTGCCAAAATACATTCTACATACATGTATTTTCGATCAATCATTGTTTGACACTTTATTATAATTTTCACCAGTTTAAGGTATTTACTTCATTATAGAAAATCAATAGTCGCAACAACATTTCTTTATTTGTTTACTGTCATCAAATAGAAGTAGAAAAGTAGATTAAGACTGGAGTATAGTCTTCGTGGGGAACGATAATCTGGACTCTAAGGTCCACTATATTACTTGTTACGATATCGTATACTTGCGATATAAAAATCGCAACACGTTTTTGGCGCTGTTGCCGGGACTATTTATTTTTAGTCTGTATTATTTTATCTTTCATTGTTATTTGATTTGTTATTTTTCTTAATTTCTCTACAGGAAAAAATGTTCGTTGCATGCTCTGTGGCCAAGACACTGAACTTGAACCATTTGACTGGGAGATAGAACGCACCTTCAGACGAAGATGTAAAGAACACAAACAAAAATAACATCAAATGACGGATGATCAAAATATTTCAATTCAGCCAATTGGGCAAGCTGCCACGAGAGTAGCTGCACCACCGAATCAGCAGCAAGAGCAAAGGGAAATAAATGACGGAGATTTGCCTGTATCAATGTTCTTAACACCTATAGCTGCACCAACGCGTTCAAGTATTGTGTATCCAAAATTTGGGATAAAGAATTTTCAGATAAGGGCAAAATGAATTAATCTAATGAGCAACACTCTTCAATTCTACGGGCTGCCTCATGAAAATTCAAATACACACATCTCCAGATTTCTCCAAAAATTTCAGAATTTTCATGCTCCGGGTGTCAATGAAGATGCTATTAAATTGCGATTATTTTCATATACACTTAGAGACACCGTATTAGAGTGGTTGGATGTTGAACCCCATGCAAGTATATCTACTTGGGAAGACCTAATCAAAAAATTATGCAACAGATTCTTTCCACCGGCGAAAGTGGCTAAACTCAGGCTGAAAATTCAGACTTTTCAACAGCAGGATGGAGAAAGCTATCACGAGATATGGAATATATTCAAGGAGTTGATGCAAAAATGCCCAAATCATGGAATTTCACCTGGAAATCAAGTGCAGTACTTCTACATCGGACTATCACAATTGGCGAAATCACAGGTGGACTTTTCTGGAGGAAGATCTATAATTGGAAAATCAGTTCAATAGACATTGGATCTATTCGAGCTAATAGCCACTACACACTCAATGTTTTCTTCAAAAAGAGTGGTACCGCTGAGAGCATCAGGGGTGTATGAAATGGATGACACATTATCTACAAATGCTTAAACAGCGGCTTTGACAAAGCAGGTTGAGATGTTGGTAAAATCACAAACAAGAGGAGCACATGCAGTAATGAATAGTCCATTATGTAAAAATTGTGAAGCTAATCATGCAACCAAGAGCTGTATGTCTGTGGACATTCTGGAGGAACATGTCAACTTCATTTAGAATGGCTTCTGTAATTTTAACTCATATTCATAAACTTACAATCCAGGATGGAAACAACACCCGGACTTGAGATGGTCTGATAATCAGCTCTCAAATGTTCCAAATAATGTCCAGCAAGAGAAAAGACCAAGTTTGGGGGAGATGTTCAACCAATATATGTAAAAGACAGGCACAGTTTTCCAACAAATTGATACAAATTTCCAGAACCAACAGATAGCTAAAATCAGATTGGAGATTCAAACTTTCCAACAGAAAGAAGGAGAGAGCTATCATGAGGCATGGAACAGATTCAAAGAGCTTATGCGAAAGTGTCCAAATCATGGAATCACAATAGGAAATCAAGTGCAGTACTTTTACACCGGACTATGAGAAATGTCGAAATCACAGGTGGACTCTTCTACATGAGGATCTATAATTGGAAATTCTGTTCAACAGACATTGGATCTATTCGAGCTAATAGCCACTACACACTCTATGTTTTCTTCAGAAAGAGTGGTACCATCAAGAGCACCAGGGGCGTATGAAGTGGATAACATAGTATCTATAAATGCTCAAATAGCGGCTTTGACAAAACAGGTTGAGTTATTGGTAAAATCACAAACAAGAGGAGCATATAAAGTAATGAATATCCATTATGTGAAAATTGTGGAGCTAATCATGCAACCGAGAGCTGTATGTCTATGGGCATTCCCAAGGAACATGTCGACTTCATTCAGAATAGCTCCTGCAATTTTTAGTCGTATTCACAAACTCACAATCCATGATTGAGACAGTACCCGAACTTCAGATGGTCTGATAATCAGCCCGCAAATGTTCCAAATAATGTCCAGCAAGAGAAAAGACCAAGTCTGGGAGAGATGTTCAACCAATATATACAAAAGACAGACAAGGTTTTCCAACAAATCGATACAATTTTCTAGAATCAACATGCATCAATTAAGAAGTTGGAAACACAAATCGGTCAGATAGCTCAACAACTCGTAGAACGCCCACAAGGGACATTACCGGGCAACACAATGATAAACCCAAAGGAGCAAGTACAAGCCATAACGACTAGAAGTGGAGTACAACTACTCAAAATACATATGAAAGGGCAAGACAGAAGAGAGACAGAGACAGAAGTCGAAGGGGTGCTGGAGAAAGAAAATCTGCAACACATACAAAGGAAAATGAAGATAAAGAAGAGCCAGCTACAGTCAGAGTACCACGTCCTTTCAAAGCTTATGTGCCACCGATTCCATTTCCAACGGTTGCAGAAGAGAAAGTTAGACAAGCAATTTGCAAAGTTTGTAGAAATTTTCAAGAAATTACATATCAACATCCCGTTTGCAGATGCAATTGCATAGATGCCTAGCTATGCAAAATTTCTAAAATAGATCCTAGTCAACAAGAGAAAGCTGGAAGAGCATGAAACTTTTTGTTTGACCGAGGAATGCCGCGCGATCCTCCTAAAGAAGCTACCTTCTAAATTAAAAGATTCAAGGAGTTTTACTATACCGTGCATAATTGGTTCTAATTATTTTGAGCATTCTTTATGTGATTTAGGTGCCTGTGTTAATTTAATATCACTCTCTGTGTACAGGTCTCTTGGGTTAGGAGAGGCTAAACCTACAACAATTTTCTTGCAACTTGCTGATCGCTCTATTAAAAGGCCAAAGGGTATCGTTGAAGATGTGCTTGTCAAGATTGATAAATTCATCTTCCTAGCTGGCTGGACATAAACGAGGATTCAGACATTCCTTTTATCTTGGGAAGACCGTTTTCGGCTACAGGGTAAGCATTAATTGATATTTATGATGGAAAGATGATTCTTCGGATGGACAACGAACAAGTAATTTTCAACATGTTCAAAGCAATGAAATACCCGTTGACTGCAGATAGTTGCTGTTAGATGGATGTTATTGATGAACCCGTGACAAATATATTTCCTGCAATACATCCAGAAAATGAACATGATGCAATCAGCGCATAATTTGAGGGAGTAACATCAGAATGAACAAAATGCATAGTAAGTTTGGCTGAACAACCAACTGGACAGAAGCATTGGCAATACGAGTCTCTTGGTTCCAATCCTACACCACTAGTACCATCAGTGGAGAAAGTGCCATGAGTTAAATTCGTTACCATCACATCTCCAATATGCATATTTGGGTGACTCTTCAACTTTGCCAGTGATCATTGCTAAGGACATAAGAGGAAACTAAGCTATTGGGGATATTTCGGGAGCACAAGTCTGCAATTGGATGGGCTATAGCTGATATTCGAGGAATCAGTCTTACTCACAAAATCTTGATNAATCCAACCTTGAAAGAAGTAGTGAGAAAAGAAGTGCTGAAACTGCTCGATGCAGGAATTATCTATCCTATTTCAGATAGTTCTTGTGTGAGTCCAGTACATGTGGTGCCTAAAAAAGGTGAAATTATAGTGGAGAAAAATGAGAACAATGAACTGATACCAACACTGTTAGTAATGGGATGGAGAGTGTGCATCGATTACATGAAACTGAATAACGCCACCAGAAAAGATCATTTCTCATTGCCCTTTATAGATCAAATGTTGGAGAGGTTTACAAGACATTCTCATTACTATTTTTTGGATGGATACTCAGGATATAATCAGATAGCAATCGCTCCAGAAGATCAAGAGAAAATAACATTCACTTGTCATACTTTTGCATTTAGAAGAATGCCTTTTGGTCTCTGCAACGTACCTGTAACTTTTCAGCGATGCATGATGGCAATATTCTCGGACATGGTTGAGAAGTACATAGAAGTTTTCATGGATAATTTTTTAGTGTTTGGGAATTCGTTTGATGACTGCTTAGAGCGTCTGTCACTTGTGTTATAAAGGTGTGAGGAGAAAAATCTGGTGTTCAACTGAGAAAAATGTCACTTTATGGTAAAAGAAGGGATAGTGTTAGGTCATCGAATTTCATCACAGGGCATAGAAGTTGACAAAACAAAGATAGAAGTGATTGAAAAACTACAGCCACCAATCTCGGTCAAAGGGATTCAAAGTTTTTTAGGTCATGCAGGGTTCTACAGACGATTCATCCAAGATTTTTCTAAGATTACAAAGCCCTTATGCAATTTACTGGAGAAGGATGTACCATTCATCTTTTCTGATGAGTGTTTAAATTCTTTTCACACTTTGATTAACTTCTGCACCTGTTATAGTAGCACCAGATTGGGACTTGCCATTTGAACTCATGTGTGATGCTAGTGATTTTGCTGTGGGAGCTGTGTTGGGTCAACGAAAGGAAAATGTCTTGCTTGTCATCTACTATGCCAGCAAAACATTAACAGATGCTCAGATCAACTACGCAACAACTGAAAAAGAAATGCTAGCAGTAGTGTTTACCTTCGATAAGTTTCGCTCATATCGAATAGGTTCAAAGGTGATAGTTTACACAGACTATTCAACCTTGAAATTCTTATTCGAGAAGAAAGATGCTAAACCAAGATTAATTCGGTGGGTTCTGTTGCTACAAGAGTTTAACATTGAAATTCATGATAAAAAGAGGACAGAAAACTAGGTGGTATATCACTTATCGAGGCTAGAACAAGCAGAAGAAGTTGATGAGTTAGATATCAATGAAATCTTCCCTGATGAGCAACTTTTGCAATTGGAGAAGGCTCCTTGGTTTGCAGACATTGTTAACTACTTAGAAAGTGGGCATATGGATCCAGACTTTACATATCAACAGAAGAAGAAACTTCTCCATGAAGCAAAATTCTATTACGGGACGATCCACATTTATACAGAAGAGGGGCTGATCGGTGTATCAAAAGATGTGTGCTAGATGATGAAATGAAACCAATACTCTCCAGGGTTCATGCTTTAGCATATGGGGAGCATTTTGGCCCAATTAAAATGGCTACAAAGGTGTTTCAAAGCGGGCTCTATTGGCTAACATTATTTAAAGACTACCACAGTTTGTGCAGGTCGTATGATAAGTGTCAATGAACAGGTAACATTTCTACATGCTACGAGATGCCTTTGAACAATATTTTGGAAGTGGAGTTATTCGATGTTTGGGACATTAATTTTATGGGACCATTTTCATCGTCTTATAACAATCGATATATCTTAGTAGTAGTAGATTATGTCTCCAAATGGGTGGAAGCAAAGGTGTTACCCACAAATGATGCTAGGGTAGTAGTAGATTTTGTAAGGAAAAATATATTCAATCGCTATGAATCTCCAAGGGCCATCATCAGTGATGGTGGAACTCACTTCCGTAATCGGTTATTCAAGGCGGTTCTTGCTAAATATGGAGTACAACATCGAATAGCCATACCCTACCACCCCCAGACAAGTGGATAGGTTGAAACATCCAATAAGCAGTTAAAAAGGATTCTGGAACTCACATTGAATGTATTTTGAAAAGATTGGTCCAAAAAATTGGATGATGCTTTGTGGTCCTACTGCACAGCTTACAAAACACCAATTGGAATGTCACCATACTTGATAGCATTTGGGAAGGCTTGCCTCCTACCAGTGGAATTTGAGCACAAAGCATACTGGGCGTTGAAGCAGTTGAATATAGACCTTGACAAGGCTGGAGAAACAAGAATATTACAGCTTTACGAATTGGAAGAGTTCAGAAGAAAAGCTTATGAAAATGCCTCCATCTACAAAGCAAAGACTAAGCAGTAGCATGACAAATGCATTCAACAATGGCTTTCAAAGGTGGGGATCAAGTACTCTTGTACAATTCCAGACTAAAGTTGTTCCCAGAAAAATTAAAATCTAGATGGTCCGGACCTTTCACGATATCCCAGGTGTTCCCATATGGTACAATTGAATTATATCACCTGACAAAGGGCAACTTCAAGGTCAATAGGTAACACATCAAACATTATGTCGAGGACTTTTCCACCACTAAAGAAAGCCTTGACTTTGCTGTTCTAGAATAATCGAGCCACAAAGTCTGGCTAATGATTGTAAAGAAACGTTTCTTGGGAGGCAACCCAAATTCTATCCTTTTTCTTTACTTAGTTCTTATGTTTAAGTTATTTCATTATTTAACTGACCGTATTCATATTCTTCTCGATGTGTTGTAGGACATATTCAAGTTTGGGGGTGCAAACAATAGTGAAGGGATGTTAACACTCAAATCATCAAAATGGAGAGGATGATATAGAAGAGGGGTCAATCTGAGGTAACTGTATAAAAAAAACAAATAAAAGAACAAATAAAAAAATTTTACCCAACTTTGCAGAAACGTAGCACCCAGACATTGCTTAAGTTTTTCTTTTTAAAAAAACCCCCCTTCCATTTTCTTTTTACTTTTCTTAATTTTTCCTCCGCTCTTTCTCTTCCCCCATTCTTTCCCCATTCTCTCTTCTCTTCCACTTTCTATTTTCACACTACCTCACCACCAGCACACGTGTTTCACACTACATTATATCCGTGTTCTCTATTTTCATCTTCTTTTCCCAGTTCAAGATTTGCAGGTACTATTCTTCCTACTCTTATTCTTTACATTTTTCTTGCTCAATTGTTTGAATGTGGAGGTTGGGATTTTTGTAATTGTGCGAAAATAGGTTTCATTGTGCCAATATGTTGTTTGCTTAGAGCATTTTCCTTGCTAATTGGAGGAAAGTTAGTATACCCACTAGGTGTTTGATATATTACCTATGTGAACACTTATCTCTATTTCCCGATAACCAAGTACTTACATTGTTATCTCTATATGTGGGAATTGTGTTTCGTGATGAATTTTGAGGATGTTGTTGTACTTACCATCTATATGTATTTGTTCACAATTGCACACCTTACCTTTTGGTACATTTCGTGTAGGAGGATTCTAGGCATTGTGGTCCTTGCCATGTTGCGTCACTTGTTATGGTTTAGGGTCTTGTTATATAGCCCTCCTCCATTTGTTCCCAATGTGCTAAGAGTTTCCCTGTTTTTGTTTCTCTTAGGTATAATGCCACCTAAGAAACGCTCAAAAGTCACCGCTTCCTCCTCCTCCAACTCCTTTGATAGGAGCAAGTTCGTTAGTGCAGAGGCCTCCGAACGTTATAACATGTTGGTGGTCCATAAGGGTTGTATACTGGAGCGAGGCTTTGAAAATTATATGAAGGCACAAATTGAATAATGCCATTGGGAGACTTTTGCCAGGCAACCACGCCCTGCTTTAATATCTGTTGTGTGCGAATTCTACGCCAATGCAAATGAGTACAAGGATTTCTGGGCATTTGTGAGGGAAAAGTAGATACCGTTTGATCGATTGTCTACAAACGATACTACAATCTGCCTGACATTGAGGAGGATGACTGCTCTCACCTGCGGGACGTGACCATTGATCTAGATGAGGTTCTTCACACTTTGGAAAAACCTAGAACTTCATGGAAACGATCGGGGGATGATGTCATTAATTTTCCCGCTTCGAGCATGTTCGTAGAATGCAAGGCGTGGTATCATTTCGTCTCGACCAAACTGTTGTCAAGTGGGAATCTGACCGAAGTCATGAAAGAGAGAGAGACTTTGAACTACACAATTCAGCGTGGGTTATCTATTGACGTGGGCTTGGTCATCCACAATAACATTCTGCACACCTTGCGCCGCTCCACTACTGGTGGTCTAGGGCACCCATCCATGATATATGAATTATATTTGAGAGGTGGGGTTTTCACCCATCCATCTCAGGAGGTCATTCACCCGAAATCGGTGATTACACGGGATCGTATGTAGAAATTTATGAGCCGGTCAGGGTCCCCGAGTGCACCGCCACCTGAACCATCCGAGCGGCCATCGAGTTCCCGCCAATCGCGACTTGCTAGTGACTCTTCTACGGACCTTGCTGCCCAACTACATATGATGCAATTGCAATTGGACTCGATGCAAATTTCTATGTCCATGCAGTTCCAGTATCAGAATGACTTCAATTCGATCATTGCTTCCATTTACTCTAACCATACTTTCCCTCAACCACCTCAGCTGCCTGATCACACTTCTCAACTGGCTTCTCTTCGGGATGACACCGCCGATATCTAAGACATTTCGAGTCTTCTCAGTTAAGTACTCCACCCGTTCTTAATTTTTAACATTGGGAACAATGTTTATCTTAAGTTTGGGGGTGTTAAGAGGGCTTGTGTGATGTGTGGATAACATGTTTATTTTGTGTGTGTTTTATAAAAAAAATTTGCGTGCTTATGATGAATACAGTTGAGCGCATGTATTTGTTTGTGAATGGTGATTAATTATGTGCTTGAGTTTAATGACTGCTTATCCATTATAAACGTGACAATCATTATGCACTAAAATGAGGTTCATATGCTTTGATGATAGGCATGACCTAGGTGCCTAACCTCGTATGCCATGATTCACAATAGTAATTAAGTACAAATATATTTGGAAAGTGTTAACTGGTAAAGGAGACGGTTTAGGATTGTGATGATTCCGTGCATGCAATAAAATTTGTGTGAAGTGTTTCGACTTTCAAGTATATGCTTGGTGATGACCGAATGCTAGAAATCTATCCCCAACTTTTGTTGAGTATAATTTATTCAAAATGCATTGCACTAGCTTTCGTCTCATGCTGGCACCTTTTTAACTTAAGTGATTAAGACTGGGGGATATCTTGAAATTTGGTACCCTTTTTACATTCAAAAGTCGAGATGATACCGACTGAAAGCTCGTTACAGGGGTCAAGAAGAGAAAAATGGGTAAGGTCAATAAAGTGCTAACAAAAAAAAAAATATAACAGTCGAAAAAAAATATTTTCAAAAGTTGATGATGTTCATTGATGGGGGGTCAAGATAACTAGTGGGTTTGAATCACTTAGTGAAAGCTAGTTGTTGAACACTCACTATTGGGAGAATCATCATACAAATAGACTATTGAGATTGCCAGTTAAACGAAACCAAATTGGAAATGTGTGAGGATGTGAAATATGAAATTAAACTTAAACTTACACCATGGTGAGAGCGTGAAGGAAAACAAGTTTGGGGGTATGTGAATCTCACGAGCGATGTAATGAAAAAATTGTCCATCGATGGTGGGAAATTGAACCAATTTGTAATGTCGACGTTATACTTGATTTTCACACACAC